>JASDQU010500614.1:28864-39489 GCA_032191745.1 Picea mariana | reverse complement strand
AACGCCTATCGAACTTTTGTTCCAGCGGGGAGCAGATAAAGTAGAGATGTTGAATATAAAGGATCGACATCTTTGGAGAAGGCGGTTTCACAATACGGCGAGATTGGTGATTGTGATGATGAGAAGGGGATTTGCAGCGAATCGATTGCAAAAGATGATGAGAAGAATCCATGATCTCCAGAGGACACTCTTCAAAAGATTGGAAACCACAACAGTGGCTTACGATCGCGTGCTGTTCAATTTTGATGATCATTGCGAGCTAGAGTTCTCTTGCAGCAGCACTCCCTTGAAGGGTAATAAGAAGAGATCATGGGATGATCATTTGCATTTTCTTCTCTTCAGAGCTCTGCCCTGCGTTTGTACCACTGCCCTTGAACAGCAAAATGGGAGCAACAGTATTAGTATTAATGAACAACAACAACAGCGTTTCAGTGTTGATGATGAGTCTCCCAAATCCCCCATGGATGATCTCTGCTCTCCACAAGTAGATAGACAAGCAGAAGAATTTATTACAGCGTTTTATGAGCAGATGCGACTCCAGCGTCAAGATTCTTATCAGCGGTGCCAGGAAATGTTGGCAAGAGCCACCTAGTACAATTTTGTTTTAGCACACTGTTAATCAATTCATTCGTTTATTGATTCATGGATGGAAACCCTAATCAACTCTGCAATTTTTGCAACAGTAGCCTATGGCTTCCTTTCTTCTTGTGAAATGCTACATCGCGTTTTCTTCCTCCCTTTTGCACTGCAACTTCATGAATCTCATTGAGAATTCTATGATCTGATTTCATGGTGATTTTGGTTTGGTCCATTTTACTTTATGTCAATTCACATCCCATCATATGTTTTTAGGATTTAAAAAAAAATGTTCATTGAGATGATGCAAGTAGGCAGTATTCTAAACGTTTTACATGTTAAATTTGTCTTTGTTTAATTTTGTTCAAAATAGGTCATGAATAATTGAATAATTGGATCTGCAAATTTGAGTGGCTAAATTTGTATAGTTTGAGGAATTTTTCAACATCTTGAATCTATTAATGCATTCAAATATACAATTTAAACAATAAAAAAATAACCATTTTGTCCAAATTTAAATTCAGGGATTCCAACAAAAATTTAACCAACCCCATGCAAGTAGTAAGTAGTGTTGCTACAGTTTCTTTACCAATTGGTTAATTTGTTTGCAATTGAAATGGCAATCTGTGGCTATGCTTTTTTTTAGTCTGGTTGATTTCTTACAGTAAATACAATTAAAAGATAAGGAAAAGTTGTGGTGTATTGGTTTGACATGATGGAAGCCATTAGCTCAGCTCCACTCCACTACTTGAACATTTATAACTTAAAATTTAAGTTGTGGTGTATTTGTTTGCTCACTACTTAGCATGACATGAGGGAGGTCATTAGCTCAGCTCCACTTCATTACTTGAACATTTACAATTTAAAATTTTTCAAATGAGTTAGATAGAGTTTTGATAAAGTTTTTTGGTGAATTTTGAGAATATAAATACATTTTTCATAATGCAATAACTTAATTGTAAGTTCCCCTAATAAATATTAGCTAAATATACATTGAAATTATTCTTTCTTGATCTGCTATGGAACTATTTGTAATGTTTTACTAAGAGCAAATATATAACAAAGTAGGATTTGAACATATAAATTATAAAAAAAAAATTGTTTAAAATATAATGCCAATTTTGTTGTAAAAATTTGGTTTAAATAAAATTAAATAAGAAGAAAGAAAAATAATATATTTTTTACATATTTTATAGTTTTCATTTACTAATGTGACTATTCATATAAAAATGAAAATAAAAAGTAAACCAAATAATATGGTAAAGAACCTATCAAAAAAATTATCATGAAATAATAATACATATAGTTACTAATTAGTCATGTAAAATCCCCAAAACCAAAACATTACAAATATAACTCACATCAACAATATATTAAATTAAACTATTTTTCAATGACATTTTAAAAGCAATCAATAATATTTAATATGCCTAATTTATCATCTACATCTTTAATTTCAAAAGCCCTTGGCTTTCTTTAAGGACATAATTTTGAGCTTCCATTGGATCTTCTATGTCTCAAAGTTATCTAAAATGACCATTTGCAAACAACAATGTGGTTATTGCTCCCTTGATTTTTTTTTTTTTTTACATATGATGCACTAAGATATCATTTCTTATGCTTTTGTATTTTATTTAGAAGATGTAACATACCCAAACTAGCAGACCCAACAATTTGCTACTCATACACATAAAATTTACAACAAACAACATGCTAATTCATATATGTATCTACAACATATTTAAAACCCGTGAATGCAACATTTCAACAAACACACAACAATCATATAAACAATTACACATTGGAATAACCATGATAAACACAACAGAAAACTTATCTTTAATTTGTCGAACCAACTGGTTACATACAAGGGACGATCCTCCCAACGATAGGCTTGTTATTCCATTCTATCAAAAACAAATCACCCCTTAGTTGAGGCTATGAATCCACAAGGAGCTATGGCCCTCTTGGTTGTCCACTCTCCTCAATCAATATCCCAAAACCCATATTCTACTCCAACAACAGTTTCAATCCATCAATTCTCTTCCCCTCAACCTGCACAACCCAAGGAATGGAATCACTCACTTCTCTACCACATAGTCTTTCGGGCCTTCCCACCTCCTTCCAGGGCTCCAGTGTACAATTGGTTCAGAACTCCAAGAGCTCTCATTTGATCTAGGAGTGTGCACATCATCTTTTACAAGGCTCTTGATGATCCACATTATGTTGAGAACGAAACCAGAAAAAAACAAAAATATAGAAGAGAACACATAAATATAGTGAAACCCAACTTCTATTAATGAATAAGAGAGAAAAACAATGTAGAACACAAACTGGTTGCCGAGCGGTCACCCATCCCAGTACCACTCTAGCCCGAGCACGCTTAACTGCAAAGTTCTAATGGGATCTGGTGCATTAACGGTATGTTGTACACATGTACATAATATCATTACATGATATCTGTAGTTAACAAATGAAGATGGTATTACATTCCATTCCCCATAAAAAGGGTGAATATCATGGTTTATCAAAACCATAGGCTTGAAATGTTGATTTAGTGGAAAAGGTGGTCGGTCACCGAGATCCACCTAGATCACCTAAGTCATTTACTCAACGAGAATATACATCACAAGATCACAGCCCGGTTTATAGGCATGCATCCCACAATTTCAACATAATCACAACCCAAAAATGGTTGCCTTCAAGCACATCATGGCTGGAGCTCTTTCCTAGCACTCAACTCTTGTCTTGTTTCCCAAAACCGACAAGTAAAAACTGACCCAAAAAGGAATTTGAATTTATTTTTCTTCTTCAATGCAAGTTTGATTCTCACATTTCCCAAAAAGTGATTGTACTCATCCCATGTTATCATATATTTGGTGACTTGACCTTTCCCACCTACCACTCCGACATCAATTTAATATCTCTTTTGATAATTATAAGGAAAAGACATTAATATAGAAATGGCTAAATTAATATAAATGGGTAAGCCCTTGGACCCCTCTTTGGCCCCCTATCTTGTGGAATCATAGCCCCCCATTGTTACCATCCCACCCATACTGCAACCAACGATTATTATTTTTATTAATTATTTCAATGTACATTTTACATAGCTCATCCCTTGACCATATTAATCCATACGAGTTATCATACCCGAAACATATTGGTTCACTAGCCTAAATCACATTACGCAATTACATTATAATTTGTGAGGATTAAAACTGGAGATATTACATCCCCTCCCCCTTATTTTTGCATCGTAGTTGTTGGCATGCAGTGGACATACCCAGGGTTCAACATGAATTCACCAACAAAACCTTAGATATCGGCCCTTTCGGCATCACTCGCAAGCAGGTGAAGTCTCACCCAAGGCATCCATGGGAACTGCAGGAACCAAGTTTCCAATGTGTTGAAGGGATCAAAGGCAGTCCTAATAACCATCATACTTAGCATTAATTCATTATACATTATCTCATGTGCGCAGAAACATAAGAACATGTAACATATTCAAAATAACATACATGTATCACATGCCCGCAATAAACAGAACAACAAAGATATCATGACACATATACACCATATTTAATGTGGTTCACCCAAGATGGGCTATGTCCACAATGGTCAGCTTCTAATTATATTATTCAGAGTCATCCATTACAAAATATGTGCATTGCGCTCATACATCATGCCCTTGTCGTTATCTTATCTCTCTATTTCCCTCTTTCACTCTTCTCGCATACATTGCATCACATACATTGACTACTTCTTACTCTCTAACTACTCTCTTACTTTATTACTACTTCTCTATCCCGAAACCCTTACATATTTATACAATTATAATAGGGCTTAACCCTTGTCAATGGACCCAAAATGCCTAACAGATTCTAGCGTTCTTCCTTCTTTTGCGCGCGTTGATCCCTGAAAGTGCGCCAACTATCTTTCCTTCTTTTGCATGCACTGTGCAGTTTCAAAAAATGGTCCCAAAATCCTATCCCAACAGGCCCCCAACACTCACCTATGGCTCGTTCTGAGCCACTCAAGCCTTCTACCACTCTCCCTTCCACGTCGCAACAAACTTCTCAAAAGTTTTATTTGCGGTTGTGACCTTCTCCTTTGCTTGTGCTTCTTGTGTCAAAATCCCCTTAGTTTTCTAGGCGGTAATGGGGGTTCAATTTCTCTACATTGTTTTGCACTGCTTGCTTCACTATGCCTTGTACAACTGCAAGTTCTTTTGTCACCCAAAAGGATTCCTCCATAGCGACTCAAGCTTCTATGCAAGATTTTGTTGTTCAACTCTTATTTTATTTATCTCTTGGTGCAACTGTCTATTCTCAACTATCGCATCCATTTGCTCTATTGGTGGCAGAGTGCTCATTGTATCTTTGATATTCTTCACCTTCTCCTATGTAGTCTATAACCTATGTTCTAATTCTTGTAGCTATGCATTCTCCAACAATTGATTCCACACTTGTGTACTCTCTTCATACAACTTTGTGCATTTCTCATCCAAGCTCCTAATGCTCTCCACAATCGTCATGGTTGTCTTCTCCCATTGCTCCCTTTCCTTTGGTGGGGTATTCGGTGATGTGTGAGCTTCCAAATATACTATATTTGTGCAAAATCCTTGAATGGATTCACTTATATTTGTCTACTTTCTTTCCAAGGGAGTATCTACTTCCATTGGTACCTCTAGGAAGTTGTTGTATACCTATTACACTGCCTGTTGCAAACTTGTTGTCTTCTGCACAGCCTTGTCCCATTCCATCATGAGTTTACTATACTCTACATATAGTGCATCGTTGTTTGCATTTACTTTGGCCAACTCCTTAGAAGTCGACTATGTGCGCAACTGGATCTCTTGTGTAACACTTTTCTACAATCTATGTACCACATTCATGGGTAACTGTGACAACACTAAGTCAATATGACTTAATTATTGTGCACACTCCTGCATTTATATCGTGGGGAGCTCTATGGCCCCTACTGATATCTTCATGATTCGATGCTCTGTTGATGTTGATGGTGGTTGTGATGTTGTCGGTCATGACTTTGTTCTCTTTGTTCTGCTCTTTGCTTGTTCTTCTTCTATTGTTCAATCTTGTGCTATCCTGGTTGATTCCAAAATATGGCACAGTGTAGCTATCTTCACTTGTACATTCGTATTCATTTCCTCTTATTTTTATGCAACTCACATAAACTCTTCTTCAATTACTTCTTTCACCTAATCTTCGATCTTCTCCAGATCATCCTCAGTGAAATCTTGGATAAATACCTCCTTTAAGGCTTTCCTCTTCTTTTTTTTATGTGTTGATCGCTCCTTACCTGGTGCTCTTTTGTTTTCTCTCTAGTGGGTGATGATAGGTGTTTTTTGAGTGTCACCTGCACCATTCCCTTGCTCTTCATGTTCATGTTCTTCTTGATCCTTTTCTGGTTGTTGTGTCTCCTTTTGCGTTGTTTTTGTCACTAAGGTTTTCCACTATGCTTCTAAGTCATTGACAATTTGGCTTACATCCTATTCTATCAGTCTGTAGCTAGTTAGAAACTATTTCTGATCCAGATCCCTCTTTGCTTGTATGTACATGTGGTGTGGACCTGCCTTAAATCATGCAATTTCTTTGTATTCTTCAACTATCAGAGGTAAAATGTGCGGTGTGTCCTCAATGCATTTTCGGATTGTCTCCTGATAGATATAGAAGGTGATATTGTTGTCCATTTGTTTTTTCTTATGCATAGTGTGCCACAAAGAAAAATATCTTGCTGCCATGAACAATTGTTGCATACCTTCCAGGATCTAGGTTTTTTTCGGCTCCCTCCAAGAAACTAATGCAATTAAAATCAATAATCAAGCATAATGAAATTCCATTCCTTTCTCCTGCGCTTCCCTACAATTAGTTAAAAACTGGATCACAAAAAATGTCGTCCAGTTCATCTGCACTCCTCCTACGTACTTTTATGCTGCTACTATTACTCTTGCTAGCACCTGATCCCTGCGAAATTTCCTTAGTAACTTTTCAAACAAGCACCTACATCGCAAACCTAAAAAAATCATCATTGATGCTTGCTACATCCAATCTATGTGTTCTGTATTTTTCTGTCATCCTTTTTACTAATTCTTTCTCATGAATCTTACTCGTGAACATAGGTAGTGGGTCTTCCCTTGCTGACGATAATCATGTAATCCACGCAATAAGTTGAGTGTCAATAAACACTGGCCTGTCCAATAATAGGAAACCTCCGTGGATGCAACTCAACAATAACTTGACGCAAATGTTGATTTCTTTGCTTCTGCCAAAATGTGGGATATCCAATAGGTTCAATATGCATGTTCATTGCAGTCATATTTCCCACTCCTGGGGATCGACTATGAGTATGAGTGAGTCCAGGTTGAGTTATGTTCCAGGGTAATTTTTTTGCGCTAACTCTGGAAAATTATTTAGATCTGCAAGGTCATGGTATGAAAACCTCAGGCTTCCTACTGCACCCAACATATCTCCCTCAATAGTGACCCCGGGTGGAATGACCGGTGTAACAAGGTCGTACTTTGGCTCCTTGGGTAGTATCACTTTCTTTGTTATTGCCTTTCTGGGTGGCACATACGCCCTTGGAAATTTGACTGGATCTAACGCTTCTTCTCTCGGGGTTTCTTCCTACACCGGTACTAATGCCCTCTTAGTGCACGGTTTCTTAGTCTATGATGTGTATGCTCCTACCTTTGTTGGTGCCATGAATTTTTGTAACTCATGTCTTTATGTAACTTGGCTCTGTCTCCAACTCACTTGACTCTTCTCTGGCTCTTCATTCTCTTCAAATGTTCATGCAACAATAACCCTTTTTCATCCCCCTTGTATTCTCTTATAGGTTGCTCCCAACTATTTTATTCCTCTTCGCCCCAAAATTCTTATTCTCATTCGATTTTGTTCACATTCAATTATTTCCGAATTCTACATTAAATTCTTATATTCCGACAGATTGTGGTCTAGATTTTCCATCCTGTCAAAATCTCATCATCGGTTTTCATTTATGACTACGCATTCTCATCGTCTCACCATTATGTTTGTTCTTTAATTATTTTCTTGTCCTCTACAAGGGTCCTTATCCTAGCTCTTCAATTCTCATTTTTGTGTGCAATTCAATTCTCCTTCCTTTCCGCAACATTTTCTTGTTCATCTATTTTTCTGCAAATAGGACTCTTTGAACAATGCCCGATTCAGAACTTCAAGTCTCTTGTCTCTTTTAAATGTTTATTGTGGCTTGCCTCAAACTCTTTTATCGATTTTTCTTTTCTTTTTCTATAATACAAATACTATGGTACACATACTGTGTAGTCAAGCTAGTGCATGGAAGTATGGTTGTACCTATATAGTTTCAACCAACTACCATTCACCAATCATTCCATGATTTCCCCTTTCAACTTCTCCAACTGAACAACACCTGCCTCCATCACATATATTATGACATACAGACCAACCAGTGCATTTGGAACTTTCAATGATACTGTAAACATTTGTTGTCATAGAGAAAAACTAGGTCTCCCATATGGAACTTCTTCTGTTTAATATGTATTTCATGCCATGCATTTTCACGTGATTTATAAACGTGCTGATGAAATCCTACAATGATGTGGTGTTCCTCTAGTTCCACTAGCTCCAATAGTCTTTTCTCTACTACGCCAGAATATTTGAGCCTATCGGCGCGACAATGCTCGGAACTGACACAATGAATTCCATGGACATAATTGCTTCTTGGCCATATACTAATCATAATGGTGTCTATGCTGTCAATTTTTTACATGTAGTCTGATATGCCCATAGTACTGCACGAATCCTCAAATCCTAGTCATCTCAATTTACATTACATATCTTCGTCAACACATGCTCTAGGATCTTGTTAAACACTTCCATTGTTTCGTTCGCCTGAGGGTGATAAGGTGTGTTCTTTTGGTGATAAATATGAAATTCTTCTATCAAAGAAACAATTGTTTTATTCAAGAAATGTGTTCCCTAATCACTCATAAGGGTTCTCGAAAATCCAAACCTTGTAACAACATTCTCAAATAGAAACCGCACAACAGTCTTTGAGCTGCAATCTCTATCACAATTATTATACATCTTGCTCCTGACATTTTTTTCGATGGGTTGATCGCTCCAATGAAATCAACTACCCATTTATCAAAGGAATGCAACATAACTCGTGGTATTAAAGGCATCTCGTCTCTTTTATATGGCTTCCCAACTCGTTGAAAGACATCAGAGGTCTAACATAACTCCTTAGCATCCTTATGAAGGGTGGGCCACCAAACTCTTGCACACAAAATTTTTTGAGCCATCGCTTTCCCTACATAGTGGCTTCCCACAATTTGTTCATGTGTCTTTGATAATATCATAGGCCTCTCATGCTCCAATATACATCGTCGAAGAATACCATCTGCGTGTAATTTATACAAATTCCCTACTATAAGTTGATAATTTGTTGCCTTTACTACTAACTATTTCTTCTGTGCAGTTGTAAATTCGGGTGGGGCTACTCCAGTGCTCAGGAATTGGACAATATCTGCAAAGTAATCATCAACCATCGGTACTGCAAACAAGTGCACGTCTGGTAGATTGTCATCCAATTTTTTTGCATCTTCCCCTGTTAATATGCACAATAAATGGTCAGGTCCTAAGTTTAATTTTTTGGTTTCACAATCATTCAAAATCGTACTCCTGAAATAATAACAACCATTTGCATATCTTCCCCCCCAACACTGGTTTATTGACTAAGTATATCAGTTTAGAATGATGTGTGTACTTCTTGAAATGTGATCCTAGCAAATAATGCCTAAACTTTTGTAGTGCATACACCATTACCAATCCTTCACGTTCTGTAGTAGTGTAATTTTGTTCAGTAGTTGACAACATTTTGCTAGAAAATGCAATGGAATGATTCAAACCTCCTTCCCCTGGTTGAGCTATAACTGCGCCTAATGCTAAATTTGATGCATTTACGTGGACATGGAATTCCTTCTTCCAATCTAGAAATAATAAAATTGGCACTATAACCAGTTTTATATTCAAGGTGTCCAAACTTTGTTGACATTCCTCGTCCCATTGAAACTTGACCTCCTTTTTCAACAACTTCTCCATTGGGGCTATGATCTGCGCATATCCCCTAATAAAAAATTTGTAGTACCTTATATGACCCAATTTTGCTCGCAGTTGTCGCACTGAAGTAGGTGGTGGGAAATCAACAATAACAACAATCTTCGTAGGATCAACCAAAAGTCTTGTTTACATACTACATGACCCAACAAGATACCAAATGGTGCACAAAAAATACACTTCTTGGAAATCTAGAACTGTTTACAAATGTCCAACATCAAGCGTAGAGTTTCAACATGGTTCTTCAACAAACTGAACATTGTCCAATCATCCAAATATACTTCTTTCCTTTTTTTTNCTCATTTTACATAGTTCCTTCCATTTACACGGCACTTGCCAATCGGTCTACACCCCTGCGGGCCATCCAAATATACTTCTAGGAATGTATGAATAAATTCTTTAAAAGTTGCGACAACAACTTGAGAAAATATTGGTGATGCCTTTTTCATCCCAAAAAGCATGATTGTATACTGATAACATCCCCATTCTTTCACAAATGTTTTCTTATGCCTATCCTCCTATGCAATATTAATCTGGTGATATCCAGAGTATCCATCAGTAAATGAATAAGCTTCATGTCCTCCTACATTTTCCAAAGATTCATCTGTAAATGGGGTAGGAAACAATTCATGTAATCAAGCATCATTCAATTTCTGCGGATGCACACAAATTATGATTCCACCTGTTTTCTTGTCCTGAATCACCATCGAGCTAATCCATTGTGACTTTGTGACAAGTTCAATAATCCCAGCTTCTAGCATCCTATCTATTTCCACTTTCACTTTCTACTTATATATTGGGTTCATTCAGTATGGTCTCTGCTTCATTGTCTTGGCATCCAACTTTAAAGGGATCCTCATCTCCCCTAGATCCCTAAAAATCCCTTTCATTTTTGAAAATGTAGTTGGA
>JASDQU010500614.1:11606-22337 GCA_032191745.1 Picea mariana | reverse complement strand
CAGATCCCTCTTTGCTTGTATGTACATGTGGTGCGGACCTACTTTCAATCATGCAATTTCTTTGTATTCTTCAACTATCAGAGGTAAAATGTCCAGTGTGTCCTCAATGCATTTTCGGATTGTCTCCTGATAGATATAGAAGGTGATATTGTTGTCCATTTGTTTTTTCTTATGCGTAGTGTGCCACAAAGAAAAATATCTTTCTTCCATGAACAATTGTTGCATACCTTCTAGGAGCTAAGTTTTTTTCGGCTCCCTCCAAGAAACTAATGCAATTAAAATCAATAATCAAGCATAATGAAATTCCATTCCTTTCTCTTGTGCTTCCCTACAATCAGTTAAAAACTGGTTCACAAAAAATATCATCTAGTTCATCTGCACTCCTCCTACGTACTTTTATGCTTCTACTAGTACTCTTGCTGACACCTGATCCCTGGGAAATTCCTTGGTAACTTTTCAAACAAGCACCTACATCGTAAACCTAACAGAATCATCATTTATGCTTGCTACATCCAATCTATGTGTTCTGTATTTTTCCTTCATCATTTCTGCTAATTCTTTCTCATGAATCTTATTCGTGAACATAGGTAGTGAGTCTTCCCTTGCTGACGATAATCATGTAATCCACGCAATAAGTTGAGTGTCAATCGACACTAGCTTGTCCAACCATAGCAAACCTCTGTGGATGCAACTCAACAATAACTTGACGCAAATGTTTATTTCTTTCCTTCTGCCAAAATGTTGGATATCCAATAGGTTCAATATGCATGTTCATTGTAGTTATATTTCCCACTCTCGGGGATCGACTATGAGTATGAGTGAGTCTAGGTTGAGTTATGTTCCCAGGTAGTTTTTTTGCGCTAACTCTGGAAAATTATTTAGATCTGCAAGGTCATGATATGAAAACCTCAGGCTTCCTACTACGCCCAACATATCTCCCTCAACAGTGACCCTGGGTGGAATGACCGGTGTAACAAGGTCGTACTTTGGCTCCTTGGGCAGTATCACTTTCTTTGTTATTGGCTTTCTGGGTGGTACATACGCCCTTGGAAATTTGACTGGATCTAACGCCTCTTCTCTCTGGGTTTCTTCATACACCGATATTGATGCCTTCTTAGTGCACGGTTTCTTAGTCTACGATGTGTATGCTCCTACCTTTGTAACTTGGCTATGTCTCCAACTCACTTGACTCTTCTCTGGCTCTCCATTCTCTTCAAATGTTCACACAACAATAACCCTTTGTCATCCCCCCTTGTATTCTTTTATAGGTTGTTCCCAACTATTTTATTCCTCTTCGCCCCAAAATTCTTATTCTTATTTGATTTTGTTAACATTCAATTATTTCCGGATTCTGCACTAAATTCTTATATTTCGACAGATTGTGGTTTAGATTTTCCATCCTGTCAAAATATCATCCTCGATTTTCGTTTATGACTACGCATTCTCGTCGTCTCACCATTATGTTTGTTCTTTAATTATTTTCTTGTCCTCTACACGGGTCCTTATCCTAGCTCTTCAATTCTCATTTTTGTGTGCAATTCAATTCCCTTCCTTTCCATGACATTTTCTTGTTCATCTATTTTTCTGCTAATTGGACTCTTTGAACAATGCCCGATTCAGAACTTCAAGTCTCTTGTCTCTTTTAAATGTTTATGGTGGCTTGCCTCAAACTCTTTTATCAATTTTTCTTTTCTTTTTCTATAATAAAAATACTATGGTACACATACTGCGTAGTCAAGCTAGTGCATGGAAGCATGGTTGTACCTATACAGTTTCAACCAACTACCATTCACCAATCATTCCATGATTTCGGCCCCTTTCAACTTCTCCAACTGAACAACACCTGCCTCCATCACATATCTTATGACATATAGACCAACCAGTGCATTTGAAACTTTCAATGATACTGTAAAAAATTGTTGTCATAGAGAAAAACTAGGTCTCCCATATGGAACTTCTTCTGTTTAATATGTATTTCATGCCATGCATTTTCACGTGATTTATAAACTTACTGATGAAATCATGCAACGATGCAGTCTTCCTCCAATTCCACTAGCTCCAATAGTCTTTTCTCTACTACGCCAGAATCTGTGAGCCTATCAGCGCGACAATGCTCAGAACTGACACAATGAATTCCATGGACATAATTGCTTCTTGGCCATACTAATCATAATGGTGTCTATGCTGTCAACTTTTTACATGTAGTATGATATGCTCATAGTACTGCACGAATCCTCAAATCGCAGTCATCTCAATTTACATTACATATCTTCGTCAGCACATGCTCTAGGATCTTGTTAAACACTTCCACTGTTCCGTTCGCCTGAGGATGATAAGGTGTGTTCTTTTGGTGATAAATATGAAATTCTTCTGTCAAAGAAACAATTGTTTTATTCAAGAATGTGTTCCCTGATCACTCATAAGGGTTCTCGAAAATCCAAACCTTGTAACAACATTCTCAAATAGAAACCACACAACAGTCTTTGAGCTGCAATCTCTGATAAGTTCTACTTCATTCCACCAGGTCAAGTAATCTATCACAATGATTATACATCTTGCTGCTGACATTTTTTCCGGTGGGTTGATTGGTCCAATGAAATCAACTACCCATTTATCAAAGGAATGCAACATAACTCATGGTATTAAAGGCATCTCGTCTCTTTTATATGGCTTCCCAACTCGTTGAAAGAAATCACAGGTCTGACATAACTCCTTAGCATCCTTATGAAGGGTGGGCCACCAAACCCTTGCACGCAAAAAATTTTGAACCATCGCTTTACCTGCATAGTGGCTTCCCACAATTTGTTCATGTGCCTTTGATAATATCATAGGCCTCTCATGCTCTAATATGCATCGTCGAAGAATACCATCTAAGCCTAATTTATACAAATTCCCCGCTATAAGCTGATAATTTGTTGCCTTTACTACTAATTGTTTCTTCTGTGCAGTTGTAAATTCGGGTGGGGCTACTCCTGTGCTCAGGAATTGCACAATATCTACAAAGTAATCATCGACCATCGGTACTGCAAACAAGTGCACGTCTGGTATATTTTCATCCAAATTTTTTGCATCTTCCCCTGTTAATATGCGCGATAAATGGTCAGGTCCTAAGTTTAATTTTTTTGGTTTCACAATCATTCAAAATCGTACTCCTGAAATAATAACAACCATCTGCATATCTTCCCCCCAAACACTAGTTTATTGACTAATTATATCAATTTAGAATGATGTGTGTACATCTTGAAATGTGATCCTAGCAAATAATGCCTAAACTTTTGTAGTGCATACACCATTACCAGTCCTTCACGTTCTATAGTAGTGTAATTTTGTTCAGTAGTTGACAACTTTTTGCTAGAAAATACAATGGAATGATCCAAACCTCCTTCCCCTGGTTGAGCTAGAACTTTGCCTAATGCTAAAGTTGATGCATTTACGTGAACATGGATTTCCTTCTTCCAATCTAGAAATAATAAAATTGGCACTATAACTAGTTTTTTCTTCAAGGTGTCCAAACTTTGTTGACATTCCTCGTTCCATTGAAACTTGACCTCCTTTTTCAACAACTTCTCCACCGGGGCTGTGATCTATGCATATCCCCTAATAAAAATTTTGTAGTACCCTGTATGACCCAATGTTGCTTGCAGTTGTCGCACTAAAGTAGGTGGTGGAAAATCAACAATAACAACAATCTTCATAGGATCAACCAAAATTCTTGTTTACATACTACATGAACCAACAAGATACCAAATGGTGCACAAAAAATACACTTCCTGGAAATATGGAACTGTTTACATATGTCCAACATCAAGCGTAGAGTTTCAACATGGTTCTTCAACAAACTGAACATTGTCCAATCATCCAAATATACTTCTAGGAATGTATGAATAAATTCTTTAAAAGTTGCGACAACAACTCGAGAAAATATTGTTGGTGCATTTTTCATCCCAAAAAACATGACTGTATACTGATAACATCCCCATTCTTTCACAAATGTTTTCTTATGCCTATCCTCCTATGCAATCTTAATCTGGTGATATCCAGAGTATCCATCAGTAAATGAATAATCTTCATGTCCTCCTACATTTTTCAAAGCTTCATCTATAAATGGGGTAGGAAACAATTCATGTAATCAAGCATCATTCAATTTCCGCAGATGCACACAAATTATGATTCCACCTATTTTCTTGTCCTAAATCACCATCGAGCTAATCCATTCTGACTTTGTGACAAGTTCAATAATCCCAGCTTCTAGCATCCTATCTATTTCTGCTTTCACTTTCTACTTATATATTGGGTTCATTTAGTATGGTCTCTGCTTCATTGGCTTGGAATCCGACTTTAAAGGGATCCTCATCTCCCCTAGATCCCTAAAAATCCCTTTCATTTTTGAAAATGTAGTTGGAAAAATTTCCTAGTATTCATGCAGTAAATCAACAATCTTCTCGACAGTTTCTTCATTCTAGTAATCTCCAATGTTTGTGAACTTGGGATTAATCTTCGTACCAATATTCACCTTGAGTGTTTTCAACGAATTTGCATACACGAAAAATTCAAGTTCGGGACCCTCTACTGTGTGCTCTCCTTTGGTTTCTGGTATTTGCAAATTTCTCGAGTCAACGTCCTCCAGGTCTTCTTCAACAACATCATAGCATTCTAAAACCTCTTGAGAAGTCGTAGAATATCTAGGTACACTACATAAGGATGCTGGTATCATCGAGTCTTCTGATGTAAATATATTTTTCTTGATAATTTGCAAGGTTGTGTCTACCGAAGGGGCATCATCTTCAAACTTGAAAGTTACCTTGAAGTTGTGAGTCAAATATTCCCAAGCTGTTGTTTCTCTGTGTACTTCCAATTCTAAATACCAATTATTCGGGATCATGTCCAGAGTGTGTAGAAACAAGTGTGTCCATTCTTGCTTAGGTATTGAGCTCCATGTCACAACACACTGTGTAAGATGATTTGTAGGACAACTCAACCTAGTATACTTATGTGCAGTATATTTAGTTTATGTTCCGAACCTAACCTGTAACATCCTTTTGCATTGTTGTCAATGATATATTCTATTCTTATGTGTAGCCCACCACCTTCCAGGAGTCGTTTTCAATGCAATATCTAAAACTAGAAATATTTTTTGTTCTGATATATGCAATTCAAATTCTTTTACAAAAGAATCTGTATATGTTAGTCCATCATACTTCGAAGGATCAAGCACCTCAACTCCAATCCAATTCAATGTGTAGGTAATAAGAGCACATCTCCTTGTAGATACTTCATGTAACCTTTGTTACCAATGTTCCAGGGCTTCCTATGAATCTAATGCGCAAGAAATAATACTTCACCAACTGAGTACACCCTCAACAGTAAGATTAATATAGTCATTCATCCATGTGGTCACATTGTAAAGGTTATCAATTTCTTTTCCCCTTGTTGGTTCCACATATTATCTTCCTTCTGTGGGATCCAATGGCCCAATAACTCTCATATCTCCTACTTCAAAGATCATTTGTCTCTTTTCAGATCAATAATGGTCTGGTTATCAAAATCCCAATCAAGTCCAAGTAACACTAGATAAGTTTCACTACCATCCACTATCTCGATCACTTCAAAATTTGTTGTGTTGCACACTCCATCGATTTTAACACTCACCCCCATCAGTCTTCCAATCAGAACAATATTGTTTTGATTGGCTAGCCTCAATTGAATTGGTGACCAGATCAACTTTGGCTTTCTCATAATTTCCCATGTCTACTTCAAAATGACATTCACATCAGATCCCAAATCTAATATGATATTATCCATATCATAGTCTCCTACATGTGCATTAAGTCAGAATTCCCTATTCATCATTTTCTTGCATTGTACTTGGTTAAATGCTCATTGTGCACCAGGTGTTTCTTTATCTTGCGCTCACCGATTGATCATCTACACAACACTTTCAATGTAGTTCCATCCTTCATTAGTTCCAAGAAAATCTTGAAGAAACATTTCAGAGCACTTACCTTCTCAACTAGCCTTTCTGTGTTCAAGTGGTCATAGGTTGGAGGCATGCCATACACAAGTCGCTTGTCATACATTGGTTGTGAAGTTGATGCTACCCATTTTTTTTCTAGTAGTTCCTTCCTTGATTTCTTATATGTGTCTCTCTCCTTTCGTGGGTCAAACATCGGAGGAGGTTATGTTGCTTTCCTGACCCACTGGTCAATGCAAATTCCTTCTTTCGTCGCATCAACTCCTATTCTTTCTCCTCCACACGTAATTGTTGGTATCCTTGGATGATCATCGCACTCTAACATTGCTATCATTTGAACATTTTGTTTCCATTTTTCTACCACTTTGCAATCAATTGTGGACAGTCTTCTATCACATGATCCAACTGTCTACAATATGTGCACATTGTACAAGAATTCAAACAATCTCACGCAAAATTCCCAAGCTAGTTACAGTTATAACATATAATCAATCCTCTTCATCTGATGAATCCTCCTCTTCCCTGACCTCTGAATCCTTGTCTTCCTCCTTGATTGTAGCCCCTCAAAGTATTATATTGCAGTAGTCCACCTTCCAATCCTTCTTCCCCTTGAACTCTGTATGCATCCACGGTGTGTTCTCTCATTAGATCGAGTGTGTGACATTCCTTTTCATCATGTCCCATAGACTTACAAAACTTACAAAACAAGTTCATAGTAGTGCTCTGATACTTCTACATCAAAGGACAAGTCGTTGGATGATTACCCATCATTCTACATATCTCATACCATACCCCTCCTCCCGTGTCCAAGGGATTCAGGGCTCTTGTAGCCAAATAGTATTTAAAGGTTGGAAACTCATTCTTATGGTGACCTTCCTTTCTGCATGTAACACACTATAATTCTTCACGGTTTTCCTTTCCTTTAGCAATCTCCTACAATTGAATTTTCAATGATGCTAACTACAATTGAACCCGAGCCATCCCTGCACCATTCTCTCCTATAGGGGATGATTCCAATTTCATGGCGATCTCTAGCGCTTCTGACTGTGACGTAATCTTCTATTTAATCAATGGGCATCGTATATGTGGTAACAATCCCACAATGAACCATTCCCAATGTTTTTCATCTGGAATCTGGAAGGTCAATCGATCCATCAATATCTTGAATCTCTAATCAAAATCCCATGTTGTTCATTATGCAACTACTTGATCTCTTCCATTTCTATAATACACTACGACTCAGACTCCAAAGATTTGTTCCCCTGTTGAAAAACTAACTTACATTAGAATACTAATGCCTCTAGTTGTAGCATTCGATATGGAGATAGAACAGGTGGATGTGAAGACATTATTCCTACATGGGGACTTGGAAGAATAAATCTACATGAAACAACCTGAAGGATTTGTAGTAAAGGGTAAGAAAGAGTTGGTGTGCAAAATCAAAATATCCCTTTATGGTCTAAAGCAATCTCCAAGGATGTGGTACCAACAGTTTGACACTTACATCCTTAGTTTTGGATTTGTTAGAAGCAAAGTTGATCACTGTATATATTCCAAAGAAGAAGTTGGGCGTTTCGTATATGTAGATTTGTATGTCAATGACATGTTGCTGATTGGAAACAACATGGACGCAATAAAGGAGGCGAATAAGAAGCTATCCTCCAAGTTCAACATGAAGGATCTTGATGCAGCTAACTTCATTCTGGGAATGGATATTAGGAGATTGATCTACTACAAATATTTTGTTGAATCAGACGAAGTATATTGAAACAGTTATGAAACGATTCAACATACAGGATCACAAACTAGTGAAGGTGTCAATTCTAGTGGGAGCAAGGCTTACTGATGAACAGTGTCCAAAGACACAAGAAGAAATAGAGGACATGGCACATGTTCACTATGCAAGAGTCGTTGGTACTCTGATGTATGTGATGGTCTGCACTTGACCAGACATTGCCCATGCAATGGGAGTGTTGAGTAGGTACATGTTGACACCTAGAAAGGAGCATTGGACAACTGTCAAGAGAGTATTTGGGTATTTGTGTGGTACGAAGGACTATGCTATATGATACCAAGGAAGACTTGTAGGTGACAGTGGTAAAGTAAATGTAGATGGCTTTGTCGATGACGACTAGGCTAGAGATATGGATTGACAGATGTCGACCAATGGATATGTCTTCAAGATGTTCAGTGGAGAAATAAGATGGATGAGTAAGCGACAGGCGGTCATAGCTTTGTCAATAATAAAGGTTGAAAACATGGTGACCAATCATGGAAGCAAAGAAGCAGTATGGCTTCAAAATTTGTGATCATGAATCGGGTTTGATAAGAGAGCTATGAAGGTGAGTTGCGATAGTAAAAGCACAATATTTCTAGCAAAGAACATTTCTTATCATTCAAAGACTAAGCACATTGATGTACAATACCATTTCGTGAGAGATATGGTGTAAAGCAACAAGGTGCTACTGGAGAAAGTGGACACACTGGAAAACATAGCAAACTCGTCGACCAAGTATGTGAGTGTTGTGAATTTCAGTTGGTGTAGAGAGGAAATGGGCATTGTTGCCCTGGGTATGTGAACATAATTTCAGCAATCTCTTGTTTCAGCAAAGAAGACAACAAGTGGGAGAATGTTGGGTTGTTATATTCTTTGCAATGAAAGTTGAGTCGAGGTAGATCAATTGATGGTCGAAGGTCGAGGTGGATTGAAAACAAGTTGAATGTCAAGGGAGTAAACTGGGAAAAGTCAAAGTCAAAGATATCGACAACAAAGTCAACCGACAAGAGGTAGAAGTGTGGGCATGAGACGACTGACTTGAGACCGAATGAAGTCCGACTGGTAACCTGACCTAGAGTCGACTGTAACAGAATCTCGGGATTTGCGGGGTTTGTAGCCAATGATATGCTCAGATCTGTAACTGTTTTTGGGCGGAAATATTTAAGGTTTTTCTTGTTGTAAATCCTATAAAGAGGCATGTTGTAAGGTCGTAAAGGCTAATACTGTAATGCACTTATGCAGGTTAATGCATGTGTAATTGTAGGTTGTTGGCCATGCATATGTAAGCCAATTTGGCTACATGATTTTTCTTGCGCAGGAAAGAGGGTATGATGTCGATTGTGTCTTAGGTGTGGACCAAGGTTAGACATGTAACATTTTATTTTGATTGAGTAAGAAAACAAGAGAGAAGAATGCTCAAAGGAATGTTGGTTTCTCTAGGTTAAGGGTTCCAGTGTAAAATCGCGATGTACTATGTGACTGCTTGTTTCATTTACGTTCTTGTTTAAATTCTTCTTCTCTTATGCTAGGATTAGTGTGGAAGTGTCTTTCATTTCCTGATACCAGGCTCATGCATCCCCTTCACTGCTACATAGTGTTAGGATATTTAGACACTTAGGAGTTAGTTAAGATCTACTTGGTCTAATGTGTCGTTAGGTAAAAGTGTGTTTCTTAGTGTGTTTCTTTAGTGTGCATTAGCATGTATTTGTATTTAGGAAATCTAACAGTCACGATATGTTCTCAACATAGAGTGATTCGATAAGATTGCTTTTTTGGATTCATCGCATCAGTTTTTAATTCAACGTTTCAGACCAAAAAAACTAGGTCCATCATCTTAAAAACTCTTCCTAATGATGGACCACATTTGTTTGGTCTGAAACGTCAAATTAAAAACCGATGTGATGAATCCGAAAGAACCATCTTATCATAACACCAATCACAAAAGTCTCAGAACTTTAATAGAGTGATTTGACGGTTCATATTCTCCTCGATATTAATGACCATTGATCTGTGTCATAGCACCTGATTGGTCCATGATCTCTATTTAAAGAGCATGGAGTGTCATTGTCCAATGATCGATTGTGAGAAACTATCTTGTAAAATCTCTCTGTAATCTTTTTCTTTTGCATTAATAAACTACTCCAAGTGGTTGCGTTGGGTGGGGCCGTGGATGTTTCCTCGTAGGGGTTTTACCATGTCAAAACATCGGTGTGCTTATCTTTGATCTAGTTGTGTGAGTGGTTATTGAAGGTGTTCATTCTCTGTTGGAATACCTATGTTTTTTAACATGGTATCAAAGCCTGTTTAAAGGCCCGCTCCTATTGTAGATCGAGATCGTGAAGCCGAGTTGGCTCATCTCCATTTTATGTCATTTCCATACATTTCTGGGCTGAGAGGAATATTCCATTGCATCTAGAGCACTCATTTCATTCAGGAGCACTTTTCATTTCACTCAAAAAGGTTTTCGTTTGCCCAAGACACGACCATTTCAGTCAGATCTGGAGGTATAAAGCCTGCATACGCATTTTTTTAATTTTTGCAGAGTATTATTTTGGTTTTATTTTGGTTATATATTATTTATTTTTGGGTTGCTACTCTTTTAGAGATGTGTATGCTCTTTTCCCCATGCCCTATGTGATCTCGACAAATAAAGAATAGATAGGAAAAGGTGCATCTTCCGGGTAAGCTAACCGAGATCTAACCCTTGTTGTCATCAAGAAGCGAATTTTTTTCTTGTGTGAAAAGAGTTTTTTTAGCACGCTCTCCAAGGCCATCTTCCACCACCACCACCACAACAACAACAACAATAGCCCCAATCCTCTTTCTGAACATTACAATATGTTTTGCTAGACCATTTGGTTAAAAGTTGCCTTATTAAGTAAGAGGTCTTGAGTTCAAGTCTCTTTTGTTACTTTTTTTGAAAAAGTTCATGCTAAAATTGTAAAGTGTATTTCACTTCAAGTATAAAAGTGAATCACTATAA
>JASDQU010500613.1:71617-82514 GCA_032191745.1 Picea mariana | reverse complement strand
TAAGGATTCAAATAGACTGTAACAAGGGCAACTCAAACTAACTGAGGGTTTATATGGTAGTGGTAAGAGGGATAAATCTGAGTGGATATCATGAAAACAAAACAAGCAGAAAACCTTTGCAATATGCACATGAAGGTCTCGTTTATGGAGTTTGAACACTTCTGGCAATGAAAGATCCGAGTATATAGCACTACACAAACCCTTAACTTGTAATGATAAGCCTGTCACTTCATCTTGCCATCCAAAACAAAGTATAGGATACGGTTCTAGTGTGTTTAATTCCCACGACATGCAATGGATATAATCAATTTGCAAAGGGTTGGAATGGATATGTTTTAACAATTCAAATGCGAATCAATTTTTGGTATAATAGTTGATTTACAAAGGATTCAAACACATAAGCTTACAAATCCAATTGCAAAACAACATAAGTATTATATCGATATTTGATAAACTCAAAAACTCATTCAAGTAAGAGACATGAGGTAGATGTAAGCACATTGATCCTTTTGGAGAGCAATCTTTTGATAGGTTATAATGTGAAATTAAGTTTTAATGCTTGATTCATGCTTATAGTCATGAATCAAGCATGAAAATGAAAGATAAAAATAAAACAAGAATAATCAAACATCTTTTTTATAACCCAATAATCACCCTCAAATAGGGATATTTTTCAAATGAGGTGATGGTAGCTACAGGAGGTGTTATTTGTCATTCATAAAAAAACAAAAACATGTAGGGCTGCTAATAGTGGCGACATACTGGGAGAAGCAGTTATCTCTGCATCACCAATGCGTTCATGTCAGGACTGATTTAGAATGATTAAATATCAAAGAACAGTTGAAGGAAATCGAGCATCTAAATCAAATTCCAACAATCATCATACAATCCAGCTTCAGATGTCTTTCTGTTCAAATAAAATATGGTGACAAATTTTAATTACGAGAGAAGCTATATTCAAGCCAATGGCTTTGATACTGTTTACAGGGCCACTGCGGCCAACAGGCATCCATAGCTTTGAAAAGGATGTCAATTAACCCACTCTGACACCTCTACCTTGTCCAATAATTTTCAATACAAAATGAAGGGTACTTATGACCAATATCAAAGTTTATACCTGATAATTTTCTTGAACCTGACATTGCTTCGCTGCTAGGAGGCCTTTTCAGTACCCCGATAAAGTTCTCTTGGAATCATGTATGCATTTACCTACTGTCAGCATACCTGTTCAGTATCTCGGTGGGTTTACAGACACTTTCCACAACTCTCTATAAATTATTTACAATTTGACATAAATTTAATGATATTTAGAAGAGCGGGGTGATGCTAAAAATTTCAGTTTTCAGAACACTTTATATTTTCAAGCCTTTTAATTTTTCTCCTGATAACCTTCATTATGATCTGAAATTAGTTTTCTGATGAGACTAATTTTTCAAGGACAGGAAGGCATACTTGATCTGTTTTGTCTAAAAAACAGGGACAACATAAAGAAATTTAATGATGGACGTGACTGCTCATAATTGTAAAGTGAAACCAGGAAACCTATTTCGAACATAAAGTTTCTTTAGCTAGTATGTGTTTCAACAATTTAAAACATTAATGCTCTGAAAGACCTTGACTCTTGCTCCATAATGAGGCATTATGGTTTCCCTTCATGAACTAAAAGGTGACACAGACATAAGTTTAACTAGAAATCAGTAAAAACAAGCAAAATGAAAAGAACCAAAATCAGAAAACAAAATTAAATCAAAACAGAAAAATATGTACAAAAGGTGAATCTGGAATTATCAGGAAAAATACCTTTTGAGAGCATGGCCATTCACCAGGAAGGTGTCTGGCTATCCCTCCAAATTGTGTAGACGGAAAGAGTTGGGACCTAGTTTTTCGGCGATTACAAATGGCCCCAACCATAGGTTCTGGAACTTGGTGTGTTCCCCTTTTCCTTCATGAGGTTTATCCCATTTGAGAACCAGGTCTCCTACCTAGAATTTTCTATCTGAAGTAGAGTGTTAATCAAACCATCCTTTCATAATCTACTAGTGCTGGTCCAACTTCTTCTTTGCTTGTGCTCTTACCTCTTCTAGTTTTAATAAGGCATTAATTCAATTTTCAAGAGGAGGGCATTCCTCTTCTTGAACTTTCTGCGATAATTGCAAAGAGGGAAGCAGAACATGGGGAGGCAGTATCGCTTCTCTCCTGTAAACGAGAAAGAAAGGAGAGTTACCAACAGAAGATTTGGGTGTTACTCTGTCAGCCCACAATGCATTAAACAAAGCATTGTGCCAGTTCTTGTGATTTTCAGAAACCGTTCTCTTGATAATCTTGATCAAATTCTTGTTTCTGGATTCTACTAGGCCATTTCCTCAAGGGTAATAGTTGGCAGAATATTTCAATTTAATCCTTTTTTCTAAGAGAATACGTTCATAGCTAGGGATGAGAAATAAGATGCGTTATCGAAAACAAGACATTCAAGAAATCCAAATCTAGTGATGATATTTGAATTAAGGAAATATACTACCCGATTCATGTTTACCACTTTTAAAGGTCCAGCTTCAGACGATATGGTAAAATAATATATTGCTGTAATGATATATTTATGTTGCTGTGAAGAAGTGGTGTTAATTGACCCTATGATGTCCAGACCCCACTACTAAAAAGGTGAATCCATAGTGACAGGTTGCAAAGGAAATGCTTCTTTTTTCACCTGTCCACCAACCTTTTGGAAGATTATACACTTGCGACACAACACATGGGCATCTTTAAATAAGGTGGGCCAATAGTACCCAGCTCTTAAAAATTTGTGAGTAGTGTTATATCCATCAAAGTGTCTACAAGCCTCACCTGCATGTAGTTCAGATAACACTTTTTCTGATTCTTCNACACCATCGAAATTATTTCGAAACAATACATCATTTATGAGATAGAAAGATGAAGATTTTAACCTGAGTGCTCTTCTATTTTTAGGGTCAAGATAGCGAGGAGAGGATCCATGTGTCAGATAAGCTTTTATGTCATCATACCAAGAATTAGAAGCAACTTGTGTACAACAGATCTGATTTTCATTATGTTTATTTACACTTGAAATATTAATGTGATTTTCCTATTCTTCAACTGAATCAGCCACTAGCTTACATAGGCCTTGACCTCTAACAATTTGTGCAGGGGTTATTTCGAGGTCATATTCTTGTAACGATGTCATCCAATTTTCCCGTTTTTCTCCCAGTTCCTTTTGTACCAATAAGTTTCTCACAGTTGGGTAAGGAACTATAACTTTAGTTTTGGATTTCAACAAATAGGATCAAAAGTGTTTCACTGCTTTAAAAATAGCATATGCATGTTTATCTACAGCCGGGTAATTCAGCTCTGCTCCTTTGAAGGATGAGCTCATGAATGCAATGGGTACTTTGTTGCTTTCATTATTATTATTTGTTAACACAACAACATAAGATTGATCAAAGGCGAAGGTGTAAAGAGTGAAATCTTGCGAGAAATCAGGGCTCATCAAGGAAGGATCTTCAATTATCGCTTTTTTTATAGATTCAAAAGCTTGAATTTCTTGGGATCCCCAACAATACTAAATATCATTTTTAATTAAATTTTTCAAAGGCCTTACAATTTCTAAGAAATTTGGGATGAATCTTCTGACAAAATTAATTTGGCCTAAAAAGAATTGCATAGATTTTTTAGAGGAGGGGGGAGGAAGTTTGGCAATGGCTTGAATTATTTTGGGATCGATGATCACTCCATCACTAGATACTATGAACCTGAGCAGTTTTCCTTGTTCCACCACAAAGAATGACTTCTTAGGGTTGAGAGATATGTCATACTTGTTGCATCGTTTTAGGACAACCCTAAGGTGAGAGAAGTGATCTTTCTTGTTTTTGAAGAAAACAATAATGTCATCAAGATAGACCACTATAGATTGATTTATGAGACCATGAAAAGAAATATCCATTTCTCTTTGGAAAGTGGCCCCGACATTTATAAGCCCAAAAGGCATCTTTCTGTAGGCATATGTGCCCCATGGGGTATGAAAGGTGGTTTTTAACTAGTATGAGTGAGACATGAGGACTTGGTTGTATCTCGAGAAACCATATAGCAGTGACAGCCTTTTGGAACTAGATACCCACTGAAGAATTTGTTCCATTTGAGGAACGGGATAATTGTCTTTATCAGACGCTTGGTTCAAGTTACGAAAATCGACACAGAGTCGAATTTCACCGCTTTTCTTCCTTACAGGAACTAGATTAGACACCCATTGTGTGTGTCTCACTGGAAAATTATCTTTGCATTCAGTAATTTATTTAGTTCTTTCTTGATAGTTGGTTCCAATTTGGGGTGCATCTTTCTGAATTTTTTCTTAAAAGGCTAAGTTTTTGGTTTCATGGGGACGATATGTTGTATTATATTAGGATCAAATGTTTTTAAATCATCATAAGTCCAGGTGAAAATGTCTTTGAATTCCTTAAATAGTTTTATAAAAGCATATCGTTCTAGCTCGGAGCATCCCATTCCCAAATTGATATTTTGGGGATTATTCTTAGTCCCTAGATTTATTGTTTCATAACTCAAGGAATAACCTTTTGTTTTACAATTAACTGATCCTCTAAATTTATCATGCAAATCATAGAACTTCTCTAGTCTTACAATGGATCTGGGAATAGAGTTTACAAGATCGGATGTCTATTCAGGAGATCTAGGATCTGATATTACCATGAAGTTATGGAGGTTTTTATCGTGAGTGCCTTCATCGATGATTGCACCTTGGAAAGTGTCCTCCGTGTGAAAAAAATTGATGATCTACTGGTCATCGTCGAACACTCTCCAATTGGTGATGTTATCCGGGATCGACGGCCTGAACAATAATTCAATTGAAAATGCATTCGGAGACAAACCTTCTGCAGGCAAAATTTTAGAAGTGACATTAGCCAATAGGTCAGCCTCAGAATAACTTAGTCTAGGAATGGAATTGATGTTAAATGCTGCAAATTTTTGTATCAAATTCCATACCTCGGTTTGATAACTTCTGAGATGTGGTGACAAGCAATGTATGTATTTTCTTACCTTCCTGACCACGATTTCTGAATCACCAAAGACCATTAAATTTCTTATGTCCATATCGAAATCTTTCTTAATACCTTGTAGAAATGCTTCATATTCAGAAGTGTTATTAGTGCACTCGAACTCTAATCGATAGGCAATAAAAGTCTTATTACCTGTGGGGTCGATGAGTACACACTGTACACCAGCTCCTTCTTTCGATTTGGATCCGCCGAAATACAGTCACCATATCTGAGTTTCATCAGTAGTATTTGGCACATTTGGTAGAGCTGGTGACTAAGTATAGGTCATGATTTTTGACTGTTGCCTAAGATCCGTGAAGGGGGAAATTTCATTCATGAAGTTACCGAAGAAAGTGCTCATTTCTTTCATTTCGAATGAATTAGTGGATGCAATGAAAGGTTCATTCAAATCATTTAGACCTATCATGGTATGCTTCAAATAGCGTGCATGGTTTATCCTGATTTTATTTGGTTGTTCGTTTTCTGGCAACCACAAATGAGACCAATATTTGGAAAAGCAACCATGCAGTTGCTCAGACCAGTCCCTGCTTAAAAATAAACCATAGAATTCTTGGATGTCAACAACAATGATATCAATAATTTGGTGAAATTTAGGATTAGAGGATAACCTAACCAGAACATCTTTAAGTTCACTGATTACCTTAACGTTCGTCCGATCGAGCTGAATGATTTTGAGACTAGAAGGTTGAACTTCTGCGTTAATTTTTTGGAAAAAAGATAAAGGCATCACATTTGATGATGTGCCGGAATCCACCATGCAATTATGTACATTTCTATTAAAATTTTCAAAAGTTAATAATAAAGGTGGGACATTTTTATGAGTATTAACAACAGAATTCTGTTGTTTTTTTGGCGCTGTCCCTGAAACAATTTTATCTACATTCGATACGATTTTTTTAGTTAGATTCCTTTTATCCAGAAGTTTAGATGTCATTGTAGTGGGGATCTTTTTGGCTGATTTAGAACTAATTTCTACAGTTTTCTTGCTGCTAGGATCGCTGTTTTGACTGTTTTTTGCGATATTTTGAAGCATTTTCGGCAAAATAAGAGGAAATTTCAAAAGCTTGTAAACAAAAATATTAGCCCACAATTTCTTTAGATCTTCAATCAAGTCATATTCTAAAACCGGGGCTTCTAAATTCTATTTTATTTCAGCTTGTTTTGATTGTTTTGAAGGCACATTATTACTTATTTCGAAAGATGGTTTGCTCTGTGCTTTTCTTCTCGTCTTGTAAGGATGAATAGTTTCAAAGTTTGCTTGAAAGATAATGTTAGAAAAAATTCCAAAGATATTGGGACATGAATCCTCTTCTTCAGCTACTTCTTCTTCAACTACGTCTTCAGAACTTTCAGGAGGGGCAGAGTTATCATGTGCTTCAAGAATAGTTTGCAAATCATATTGTAAGCTTTCAAAATTAAGACCTTCAGGGGTAGGATTTGGCCGGTTGGGGGTAAAAGGTTTTCTAAAATCAAGTTTAAAACTTCCTTTGCTTGAGGATTCTTCTTCTGCTAATCTCTTCAAGTCTACAACTTGATTCGATAATCTTTGGACAACCTTTTTCAAACTTTCCAATTCTAGAGTTTCTACTTGGATTTTGGCTTGGGGAGGCCTTGCAAGGATTTCGATTTTTTTTTAGAGGATGAAGTTGCTTCAACTTCACTATTGATATTGTCTTTCAAAATTAATATGTCCTTTTAGATTTGGCTTGCCTCCTCGAAGGCTTCCAGTAATATAGAATTTTTAGACCTTTTAACCCAAATTGCTATATTATTATGCAGGGCTTTGGTGTAATATGCGCCAATTAGACTTTCTGTAGGCATTGAATCTGTGGGAATTTGATTCTTTAACTTGAGGAATCATTCGTTAAAATGTTTTACTTTCTCCTTAGGGTTCATTTTTAGGCTGGAGAGTTCCATTACCAAGACTTCAGGGCTTTTATCATCTTCAAACTTCTCTAAGAAACAGGTTTCAAATTTGTCCCAAGAGACAATGGTCTGGGGCTACTGGGCGAAATATCATGTAGAGGAATTTCCCTCAAACGTATAAGGAAAGAGTCTACATACTACATCTTCATTATCTACACTTCGGAGTCTAATGGCCAACATGAATTTCTTTATGTGATCTTCGACAGATTGCTTAGAAACCCGATCAAATTTAGGTAACCATTTCTCGGGGTTTTTTGGAAATGGGTGTTGGGGTCCAGGTACAACCACAACATCTTGATCAAGCCATGGTTTGGCAATATTGTTTTGGTTTTCCATGGGTGTAGGTGGTGTCGAAGGCTGAGATGGTTCATATGAGGAACTGCCTTCGTCAAAGGATACTCCTCCTAAAGAGGATGGAGATGAATGAGGTGGAGAATGTGGAATATCGGATCTTCAAAATCTAAGAGTAGGGGTATGGTCAATATTTGTGGTATTATCTCCTAAAGGATCTAAATGTAGACCAGTGCCTTCAAGTTTTTCTCGGATATCCGAGAAATCTAAAGGTTGATTGAGAGGGCTACCAAGTTGTCTGATATGGGCTAAAGCACTGTGTGTCCTTAAGAGTGACTGATGAACAATTTCTTCTACGTCGGCCCCTTGAGGGTTTGGTGTTACTAGCCCAACGAGAATCTCATGATTTTAGTTCGAGGTATTTGTTGTTTCATAAGTAACGTTGTTTTCTGAGCAACTGCGTGTTACTACAGGGGAGAAAGTGCATGGGGGAGGAGTCTTATGACTTCCATGTGCCATCAATTGCAAGTAGGCCATCGTTCTAGCACCATTTGTTGGTGGGAGAAATTGACCATCCGTCAACTGGAAGAACGAGTCCAGTCTGAGGTTATCTAAGTAGCCCAAGTCGTTTGGTGTAACTCGTTCTAATGAGTATAATGTCTCCGCTAGACAATCTAAAATCCTAAAAAGAAAAACAAACAAAATAAGGAAATAACTAATTAACTTCTAAACACTATTTAATATATGTACATATACTCTAATATAACTATTGTAGGTGTATTTAAGCAGAAAATATACAAATTTCACTTATGTACATCATTTATAAATTGCAAGTTTTAA
This sequence comes from Picea mariana, assembly GCA_032191745.1. Lineage (NCBI taxonomy): Eukaryota > Viridiplantae > Streptophyta > Pinopsida > Pinales > Pinaceae > Picea > Picea mariana. Next base: position 74,373 of record JASDQU010500613.1, on the reverse strand, counting down.
TCAAAACTTACTAAATCACTGTGAAAAATGATTGCTTTTAAGAAGAAGATAAAGAAAGAACATCAAAATATTTTATGTTTTCTTTTATAAATCTAACTAATCTTGAATTGAATAAACTATGAAACACATGACGTGCAGGTAATCAAAAGCTAATCTAGACATTCTGGTTTCATTAATATGTAAATGACTGAAATTAGAAACACAAAGAAGCTAACCTGTTGTTAGTTCATGAGATGTGTCCAAGCCATCTGTATGAATGAAGAACATCTAACTGCCACGCCTATGAGATAAATCTACAATAGACTTTATATTACAATTGTTTTGAATAAATTCATAAAAAATATTGGTAGCTAAGGTTTAATGATAGAGCAGGGAACACAAATTGAACCCTGAGATATTATGATTGCAAATAATTACAACAAGACAAATCTGAGTGTAACGTATTGCATTTCATCATTCAACTAAAAATCAAAGATAAGTCCTATCATTTGAATTGAAAATATGATCACAGTGTTAATATCTATAGCAAAAAATTATAGATGATATTTATAACATAAGTATCCCAAACATAATATATCACTGAGTCTTAAGCCACCAGACCTATTAATATACCAGGATTAACAAAACATGAATGAAAACACCACTCACAAAAGGCTAAAGCCAAAATGTTATTTGTTATTTCATTTAGTCTTGTAATCATTTGTCCACCTTCTGGTCTAGGCCAATATGCCAGTCAATTACAAAATGTAGAGTATTTAAAGAGTTTTTATGAAATCTAAACTTCCTATCTTCTAAGATAGGATCATATCTCAAAAAATCAAAACATTACAAATATGGGGGTCTACAACCACCCATGATAATTTTGTATCTTCAAAATTTATGAAAGTTTTCCCAATTTACAAAATAAGCAAAAGGAGATAACTAATCAACTAAGTCGAGCCTATTCCATCCCATAAGATCAGCATCAGATATACCATGTTCTGAAAAAATGAAATGAGATCAAGTTCAATATTTTATTAACTAACAATTTCTAATTTTTATCTGAAAAATGACTTGGCTACAAAATCTCACGATTCTGTAGCCAGTCTTATATCGATAACAAAAATCCAAATTTAAACGATTTGATTTTCAAAAATAACATAACTATAATAAAAATCATCTCACCATTTAACTAAAAAAACTAAACAAAGATCAAGATATCTCATAATTTATTATGGCCTTCACACTGTCAGCATTCTTTATCACGATGTTGCCTATCCTTTTGAGACGCTTGGCTTGTCTGTATTCATTTGCCTTGATGTCACGGTTTTCCTTTATGAGCAATTCATTATGATTTGTGAGAGCTCTAATCCTTGCTTGTAGAATGGGGATGTCTTTATAATACTGCCCAATCCAATGCAAGAAGACTTCGCAATACACAGAAAGAGTAACCTGTCGATGGAGCGTATAGTTGGATGTAAGAACATCAACATTCCTTGTCGTCGGCCCTTGACAGAGATTTATACCAGTAAACCCCTTGCTATTCTTGATACATGGTGGGATATTGTTAACATAATCGAATGGTTGATTAGGATCCGGTTTGGGACAACTTGGATATTCCTCTCAAAAAACTTTTCAATCTCCAAGTCTATATCCTCATGGATCTCGGTCGAATAGATTGAACTCACATGAGGCTTGAATCGAATACGCAGACTTATCAAAATGAGTCGGCCATCCCTCTTATTATGAAACCCTAACATTGCTTGATTCTTTTTCGATTGTTTGCAAAGTTTTTTACTGTCAGATTTTACAGTAGGTTTAGGGCAGACAATCGATCCATGTATGGGAGTTTCAATAAACTCATAACTAACATCTTGTTGCCCACATAGAAGCTGATCGGGTAATGTGCCTTCACGAGGGTTTTCCTCTGAAAATTCTGGCTTTCCACTTGAGAAATCAAGACGTTTTTCTATCATAGGCTTATCCATCACAGGGGTTTCTACATGAATTGTTGTAAAAAAATTATTTCTAACTAAGAACCCGTCCCAATCATCACCCATGGTTTTCAAATGAAGAACCAATAGTATTTTAATTAAACCATGGTGAAAGAGGCTAGAGTCGAGGCTCTTCTTCTTGTATCTTTTCGACATTTTGTACATACTTATTACCAAGTAAAAGGACAAATTTAAATGGAATCTAATAAAATGCATGATTAATCACACATGGTAAAGGAAAACTAGACCATAACGACCTTGACAGGTAATAAATTGTTTTAAAACTGCTAACAGATCATGCCATATAACCTTAAGAAGAGAGACTAGAATACCTTTGTCACATCAGTCAGTCTTTTTGGAGGTGACGAAAAGACTCTAGGGAACTTCGTCAATCTTCAAATTTGATTAAAAATATTTCTGTGGTTGGGGTTTTCATGATTGATCAGAATGGCCACAGTTTTGTCAATAGACTGTCGACATTTCAAATCCAAATCAAGATCCATCTTCAGGACATTGAGCCTGGGTTCAGATGATGAGAAGAGTTGGTTTTAAATACTGGAGTTGAGGTGAAATCTAGGTTTCGGCTAGGTTATTTGGTAAATTTATTCTTTAGTTTAATTAAGTTTAATTAGGGTTTTGTTTTATTTTGTTTTGAGATTATTTTAAATTATTATTAAATCAATGTTTATTAATTTTTGTTTTAATTAACTAGAGTCTAGGTAATTAGTAGGGTTTATTTTTAGGTATTTAAGTAGATTATTTAGTTATTTTAGGGTTTGCTTA
>JASDQU010500613.1:54281-71597 GCA_032191745.1 Picea mariana | reverse complement strand
AGTCATGAATCAAGCATGAAAATGAAAGATAAAAATAAAACAAGAATAATCAAACATCTTTTTTATAACCCAATAATCACCCTCAAATAGGGATATTTTTCGGATGAGGTGATGGTAGCTACAGGAGGTGTTATTTTTCATTCATAAAAAAACAAAAACATGTAGGGCTGCCAATAGTGGCGACATACTGGGAGAAGCAGTTATCTCTGCATCACCAATGCGCTCATGTCAGGACTGATTTAGAATGATTAAAGATCAAAGAACAGTTGAAGGAAATCAAGCATCTAAATCAAATTCCAACAATCATCATACAGTCCAGCTTCAGATGTCTTTATGTTCAAATAAAATATGGTGACAANACGAGAGAAGCGATATTCAAGACAATGGCTCTGATACTGTTGACAGGGCCACTGTGGCCAACAGGCATCCATAGCCTTGACAAGGATGTCAATTAACCCACTTTGACGCCTCTACCTTGTCCAATAATTTTCAATACAAAATGAAGGGTACTTATGACCAATATCAAAGTTTATACCTGATAATTTTCTTGAACCCAACATTGCTTCGCTGCTAGGAGGCCTTTTCAGTACCCCGATAAAGTTCTATTGGAATCATGTATGCATTTACCTACTATCAGCAGACCTGTTCAGTATCTCGGTGGGTTTACAGACACTTTCCACAACTCTCTATAAATTATTTACAATTTGACATAAATTTAATGATATTTAGAAGAGCGGGGTGATGCTAAAAATTTCAGTTTTCAGAACACTTTATATTTTCAAGCCTTTTAATTCTTCTCTTGATAACCTTCATTATGATCTGAAATTAGTTTTCTGATGAGACTAATTTTTCAAGGACAGGAAGGCATACTTGATCTGTTTTGTCTAAAAAACAGGGACAACATAAAGAAAATTAATGATGGACGTGATTGCTCATAATTGTAAAGTGAAACCAGGAAACCTATTTCAAACAAAAAGTTTCTTTAGCTAGTATGTGTTTCAACAATTTATAGCATTAATGCTATGAAATACCTTGAATCTTGCTCCATAATGAGGCATTATGGTTTCCCTTCATGAACTAAAAGGTGACACAGACATAAGTTTAACTAGAAATCAGTGAAAATAAGCAAAATGAAAAGAACCAAAATCAGAAAACAAAATTAAATCAAAACAGAAAAATATGTACAAAAGGTGAATCTAGAATTATCAGGAAAAATACCTTTTGAGAGCGTGGCCATTCACCAGGAAGTGTCTGGCTATCCCTCCAAATTGTGTAGACGGAAAGAGTTGGGACCTAGTTTTTCGGCGATTACAAATGGCCCCAACCATAGGTTCTGGAACTTGGTGTGTTCCCCTTTTCCTTCATGAGGTTTATCCCATTTGAGAACCAGGTCTCCTACCTAGAATTTTCTATCTGAAGCAGAGTGTTAATCAAACCATCCTTTCATAATCTACTAGTGTTGGTCCAACTTCTTCTTTGCTTGTGCTCTTACCTCCTCTAGTTTTAATAAGGCATTAATTCAATTTTCAAGAGGAGGACATTCCTCTTCTTGAACTTTCTGCGATAATTGCAAAGAGGGAAGCAAAACATGGGGAGGCAGGATTGCTTCTCTCCCGTAAACGAGAAAGAAAGGAGAGTTACCAAAAGAAGATTTGGGTGTTACTCTGTCAGCCCACAATGCATTAAACAAAGCATTGTGCCAGTTCTTGTGATTTTTAGAAACCATCCTCTTGATAATCTTGATCAAATTCTTGTTTCTGGATTCTACTAGGCCATTTCCTCAAGGGTAATAGTTGGCAGAATATTTCAATTTAATTCTTTTTTCTAAGAGAATACGTTCATAGCTAGGGATGAGAAATAATATGCGTTATCGAAAACAAGACATTCAAGAAATCCAAATCTAGTGATGATATTTGAATTAAGGAAATATACTACCTGATTCATGTTTACCACTTTTAAAGGTCCAGCTTCAGACGATATGGTAAGATAATCTGTTGCTGTAATGATATATTTATGTTGCTGTGAAGAAGAGGTGTTAATTAGCCCTATGATGTCCAGACCCCACTGCTAAAAAGGTGAATCCACAGTGACAGGTTGCAAAGGAAATGCTTCTTTTTTCACCCGTCCACCAACCTTTTGGAAGATTATACACTTGCGACACAACACATGGGCATCTTTAAATAAGGTCGGCCAATAGTACCCAGCTCTTAAAAATTTGTGAGTAGTGTTATATCCATCAAAGTGTCCACAAGCCTCACCTGCATGTAGTTCAGATAACACTTTTTCTGATTGTTCTTTTTCCAAACAACACATAAGCACACCGTCGAGATTATTTCGAAACAATACATCATTTATGAGCTAGAAAGATGAAGATTTTAACCTGAGTGCTCTTCTATTTTTAGGGTCAAGATAGTGAGGAGAGGATCCATATGTTAGATAAGATTTTATGTCATCATACCAAGAATTAGAAGAAACTTGTGTACAACAGATCTGATTTTCATTATGTTTATTTACAGTTGAAATATTAATGTGATTTTCCTATTCTTCAACTGAATCAACCACTAGCTTACATAGGCCTTGACCTCTAACAATTTGTGTAGGGGTTATTTCGAGGTCATATTCTTGTAACGATGTCATCCAATTTTCCCGTTTTTCTCCCAATCCCTTTTGTACCAATAAGTTTCTCACAGTCGGGTAAGGAACTATAACTTTAGTTTTGGATTTCAACAAATAGGATCAGAAGTGTTTCACTGCTTTAAAAATAGCATATGCATGTTTATCTACAGCCGGGTAATTCATCTCTGCTCCTTTGAAGGATGAGATCATGAATGCAATGGGTACTTTGTTGCTTTCATTATTCTTTTTTGTTAACACAACAACATAAGATTGATCAAAGGCGAAAGTGTAAAGAGTGAAATCTTGCGAGAAATCAGGGCTCATCAAGGAAGGATCTTCAATTATCGCTTTTTTTATAGATTCAAAAGCTTGACTTTCTTGGGATCACCAACAATACTGAATATCATTTTTAATTAAATTTTGCAAAGGCCTTACAATTTCTGAGAAATTTGGGATGAATCTTCTGACAAAATTAATTTGGCCTAAAAAGAATTGCATAGATTTTTTAGAGGAGGGGGGAGGAAGTTTGGCAATGGCTTGAATTATTTTGGGATCGATGATCACTCCATCACTAGATACTATGAACCTGAGCAGTTTTCCTTGTTCCACCATGAAGAATGACTTCTTAGGGTTGAGAGATATGTCGTACTTGTTGCATCGTTTTAGGACAACCCTAAGGTGAGAGAAGTGATCTTTCTTGTTTTTGGAGAAAACAATAATGTCATCAAGATAGACCACTACAGATTGATTTATGAGACCATGAAAAGAAATATCCATTGCTCTCTGGAAAGTGGCCCCGACATTTATAAGCCCAAAAGGCATCTTCCTGTAGGCATATGTGCCCCATGGGGTATGAAAGGTGGTTTTTAACTAGTATGAGTGAGACATGAGGACTTGGTTGTATCCTGAGAAACCATATAGCAATGACAGCCTTTCGGAACTAGATACCCACTGAAGAATTTGTTCCATTTGAGGAACGAGATAATTGTCTTTATCAGACGCTTGGTTCAAGTTACGAAAATTGACACAGAGTCGAATTTCACTGCTTTTCTTCTTTACAGGAACTAGATTAGACACCCATTGTGTGTGTCTCACTGAAAAATTATCTTTGAATTTAGTAATTTATTTAGTTCTTTCTTGATAGTTGGTTCCAATTTGGGGTGCATCTTTCTTAATTTTTTCTTAAAAGGCTAAGTTTTTGGTTTCATGGGGATGATATGTTGTATTATATTAGGATCAAATGTTTTTAAATCATCATAAGTCCAGGTGAAAATGTCTTTGAATTCCTTAAATAGTTTTATAAAAGAAGACCGTTCTTTCTCGAAGCATCCCATTCCCAAATTGATATTTTGGGGATTATTCTTAGTCCCTAGATTTATCGTTTCATAAGTCAAGGAATAACTATTTGTTTTACAATTAACTGATCCTCTAAATTTATCATGCAAATCATAGAACTTCTCTAGTCTTACAACGGATCTGGGAATAGAGTTTACGAGATCGGATGTCTATTCAGGAGATCTAGGATCTGATATTACCATGAAGTTATGGAGGTTTTTATCGTGAGTGCCTTCATCGATGATTGCATCTTGGAAAGTGTCCTCCATGTGAAAAAAATTGATGATCTACTGGTCATCGTCGAACACTCTCCAATTGGTGATGTTATCTGGGATCGACGTCCTGAACAATAATTCAATTGAAAATGCATTCAGAGACAAACCTTCTATAGGAAAAATTTTAGAAGTTACATTAGCCAATAGGTCAGCCTCAGAATAACTTAGTCTAGGAATGGAATTGATGTTAAATGCTGCAAATTTTTGTATCAAATTCCATAACTCTGTTTGATAACTTCTAAGATGTGGTGACAAGCAATGTATGTATTTTCTTACCTTCCTGACCACGATTTCTGAATCACCGAAGACCATTAAATTTCTTATGTCCATATCGAAAGCTTTCTTAAGACCTTGTAGAAGTGCTTCATATTCATAAGTGTTATTAGTGCACTCGAACTCTAATCGATATGCAATAAAAGTCTTATTACCTGTGGGGTCGATGAGTACACACTGTACACCGGCTCCTTCTTTCGATTTGGATCCGCTGAAATACAGTCACCATATCTGAGTTTCATCAGTAGTATTTGGCACATTTGGCAGAGCTGGTGACTAAGTATAGGTCATGAGTTTTGATTGTTTCCTGGGATCCGTGAAGGGGGAAATTTCAGTCATGAAGTTACCGAAGAAAGTGTTCATTTCTTTCATTTCGAATGAATTAGTGGATGCAGTGAAAGGTTCATTCGAATCATTTAGACCTGTCATGGTATGCTTCAGATAGCGTCCACGGTTTATCCTGATTTTATTTGGTTGTTCGTTTTCTGGAAACCACAAATGAGACCAATATTTGGAAAAGTAACCATGCAGTTGCTCAGACCAGTCCCTGCTTAAAAATAAACCATAGAATTCTTGGATGTCAACAACAATGATATCAATAATTTGGTGAAATTTAGGATTAGAGGATAACCTAACCAGAACATATTTAAGTTCACTGATTACCTTAACGTTCGTCCGATCGAGCTAAATGATTTTGAGACTAGAAGGTTGAACTTCTGCGTTAATTTTTTGTAAAATAGATAAAGGCATCACATTTGATGATGTGCCGGAATCCACCATGCAATTATGTACATTTCTATTAAAATTTTCAAAAGTTAATAATAAAGGTGGGACATTTTTATGAGTATTAACAACGGAATTCTGTTGTTTTTTTGGCGTTGTCCCTAAAACAATTTTATCTACATTCGATACAATTTTTTTAGTTAGATTCCTTTTATCCATAAGTTTATATTTCGTTGTAGTGGGGATCTTTTTGGCTGATTTAGAACTAATTTCTACAGTTTCTTGCTGCTAGGTTCGCTGTTTTGACTGTTTTTTGCGATATTTTGAAGCATTTTTTGCAAAATAAGAGAAAATTTCAAAAGCCTGTAAACAAAAATATTAGCCCGCAATTTCTTTATATCTTCAATCAAGTCATATTCTAAAACCGGGGCTTCTAAATTCTATTTTATTTCAGCTTGTTTTGATTGTTTTGAAGGCACATTATTACTTATTTCGAAAGACGGTTTGCTCTATGCTTTGCTTCTCATCTTGTAAAGATGAATAGTTTCAATGTTTGCTTGAAAGATAATGTTAGAAAAATTTCCAAAGATATTGGGACATAAATCCTCTTCTTCAGCTACTTCTTCTTCAACTACGTCTTCAGAACTTTCAGGAGGGGCAGAGTTATCATGTGCTTCAAGAATAGTTTGCAAAGCATATTATAAGCTTTCAAAATTAAGACCTTCAGGGGTAGGATTTGGCCGGTTGGGGGTAAAAGGTTTTCTAAAATCAAGTTTAAAACTTCCTTTTCTTGAGGATTCTTCTTCTGCTAATCTCTTCAAGTCTACAACTTGATTCGATAATCTTTGGACAACCTTTTGCAAACTTTCCAATTCTAGAGTTTCTACTTGGATTTTGGCTTGGGGAGGCCTTGCAAGGATTTCGATTTTTTTTAGGGGATGAAGTTGCTTCAACTTCACTATTGATATTGTCTTTCAAACTTAATATGTCCTTTTAAATTTGGCTTGCCTCCTCGAAGGCTTCCAGTAATATAGAATTTTTAGACCTTTTAACCCAAATTGCTATATTATTATGCAGGTCTTTGGTGTAATATGCGCCAATTAGACTTTCTGTAGGCATTGAATCTGTGGGAATTTGATTCTTTAACTTGAGGAATCTTTGGTTAAAATGTTTTAATTTCTCCTTAGGGTTCATTTTTAGGCTGGAGAGTTCCATTACCAAGACTTCAAGGCTTTTATCATCTCCAAACTTCTCTAAGAAACAGGTTTCAAATTTGTCCCAAGAGACAATGGTCTGGGGCTACTGGGCGAAATATCATGTAGAGGCATTTCCCTCAAACGTATAAGGAAAGAGTCTACATACTATATCTTCATTATCTACACTTCGGAGTCTAATGGCCAACATGAATTTCTTTATGTGATCTTCGACAGATTGCTTAGAAACCCGATCAAATTTAGGTAACCATTTCTTGGGGTTTTTTGGCAATGGGTGTTGGGGTCCAGGTACAACCATGACATCTTGATCAAGCCATGGTTTGGCATGATTGTTTTGGTTTTCCATGGGTGTAGGTGGTGTCAAAGGCTGAGATGGTTCATATGAGGAACTGCCTTCGTCAAAGGATACTCCTCCTGAAGAGGATGGAGATGAATGAGGTGGAGAATGTGGAATATCGGATCCTCAAACTCTAAGAGTAGGTGTATGGTCAGGATCTGTGGTATTATCTCCTAAAGGATCTAAATGTAGACCAATGCCTTCAAGTTTCTCTCGGATATCTGAGAAATCTAAAGGTTGATTGAGAGGGCTACCAAGTTGTCTGATATGGGCTAAAGCACTGTGTGTCCTTAAGAGTGACTGATGAACAATTTCTTCTACGTCGGCCCCTTGAGGGTTTGGTGTTACTGGCCCAACGAGAATCTCATGATTTTCGTTCAAGGTAGTTGTTGTTTCATAAGTAACGTTGTTGTCTGAGAAACTGTGTGTCACTACAGGGGAGAAAGTGCATGGGGGAGGAGTCTTATGACTTCCACATGCCATAAATTGCAAGTAGGCCCTCCTTCTAGCACCATTTGTTGGTGGGAGAAATTGACCATCCGTCAACTGGAAGAACGAGTCTAGTCTGAGGTTATCTAAGTATCCCAAGTCGTTTGGTGTAACTCGTTCTAACGAGTTTAATGTCTCCGCTAGCCAATCTAAAATCCTAAAAAGAAAAACAAACAAAATAAGGAAATAACTAATTAATTTCTAAAAACTATTTTATATATGTACATATACTCTAATATAACTATTGTAGGTGTATTTAAGCAGAAAATATACAAATTTCACTTATGTACATCATTTATAAATTGCAAGTTTTAATCAAAACTTACTAAATCACTGTGAAAAATGATTTCTTTTAAGAAGCAGATAAAGAAAGAACATTAAAATATTTTATGTTTTCTTTTATAAAACTAACTAATCTTGAATTGAATAAACTATGAAACACATGATATGCAGGTAATCAAAAGCTAATCTAGACATTCTGGTTTCATTAATATGTAAATGACTGAAATTAGAAACACAAAGAAGCTAACCTGTTGTTAGTTCCTGAGATGTGTCCAAGCCATCTGTATGAATGAAGAACATCTAACTGCCATGCCTATGAGATAAATCTACAATAGACTTTATACTACAATTGTTTTGAATAAATTCATAAAAAATATTGGTAGCTGAGGTTTAATGATAGAGCAGGGAACACAAATTGAACCTTGAGATATTATGATCGCAAATAATTACAACAAGACAAATCTGAGTGTAACGTATTGCATTTCATCATTCAACTAAAAATCAAATATAAATCCTATCATTCGAATTAAAAATATGATCACAGTGTTAATATCTAGAGCAACAAATTATAGATGATATTTATAACATAAGTATCCCAAACATAATATATCACTGAGTCTTAAGCCACCAGACCTATTAATATACCAGGATTTACAAAACATGAATGAAAACACCACTCACAAAAGGCTAAAGCCAAAATGTTATTTGTTATTTCATTTAGTCTTGTAATCATTTGTCCACCTTTTGGTCTAGGCCAATATGCCAGTCAATTACAAAATGTAGAGTATTTAAAGAGTTTTTATGAAATCTAAACTTCCTATCTTCTAAGATAGGATCAGATCTCAAAAAATCAAAACATTACTAATATGGGGGTCTACAGCCACCCATGATCATTTTGTATCTTCAAAATTTATGAAAGTTTTCCCAATTTACAAAATAAGCAAAAGGAGATAACTAATCAACTAAGTCGAGCCTATTCCATCCCATAAGATCAACATCAGATATACCATGTTCTGAAAAAATGAAATGAGATCAAGTTCAATATTTTATTAACTAACAATTTCTAATTTTTATCTAAAAAATGACTTGGCTACATAATCTCACGATTCTGTAGCTAGTCTTATATCGATAACAAAAATCCAAATTTAAACGATTTGATTTTAAAAAATAGCATAACTATAATAAAAATCATCTCACCATTTAACTAAAAAAACTAAACAAAGATCAAGATATCTCATAATTTATTATGGCCTTCACACTGTCAGCATTCTTTATCACGATGTTGCCTGTCCTTTTGAGACGCTTGTCTTGTCTGTATTCATTTTCCTTGAGGTCACGATTTTCCTTTATGAGCAATTCATTATGATTTGTGAGAGCTCTAATCCTTGCTTGTAGAATGGGGATGTCTTTATAATACTACCCAATCCAATGCAAGAAGACTTCACAATACACAAAAGGAATAACATGTTGATGGAGCGTATAGTTGGATGTAAGAAAATCAACATTCCTTGTCGTCGGCCCTTGACAGAGATTTATACCAGTAAACCCCTTGCTATTCTTGATACACGGTGGGATATTGTTAACATAATCGAATGGTTGATTAGGATCCGGTTTGGGACAACTTGGATATTCCTCTCAAAAAACCTTTCAATCTCTAAGTCTATATCCTCATGGATCTCGGTCGAATAGATCGAACTCACATGAGGCTTGGATCGAATACGCAGACTTCTCAAAATGAGTCGGCCATCCCTCTTATTATGAAACCCTAACATTGCTTGATTCTTTTTCGATTGTTTGCAAAGTTTTTTACTGTCAGATTTTACAGTAGGTTTAGGGCAGACAATCGATCCATGTATGGGAGTTTCAATAAACTCAGAACTAACATCTTGTTGCCCACATAGAAGCTGATCGGGTAATGTGACTTCACGAGGGTTTTCCTCTGAAAATTCTGGCTTTCTACTTGAGAAATCAAGAGTTTTTTCTATCATAGGCTTATCCATCACAAGGGTTTCTACATGAATTGTTGTAAAAAAATTATTTCTAACTAAGAACCCATCCAAATCATCACCCAGGGTTTTCAAATGAAGAACCAATAGTATTTTAATTAAACCATGGTGAAAGAGGCTAGAGTCGAGGCTCTGCTTCTTGTATCTTTTCGACATTTTGTACATACTTCTTAGCAAGTAAAAGGACAAATTTAAATGGAATCCAATAAAATGCATGATTAATCACACATGGTAAAGGAAAACTAGACCATAACGACCTTCACAGGTAATAAATTGTTTTAAAACTGCTAACAGACCATGCCATCTAACCTTAAGAAGAGAGACCAGAATACCTTTGTCACATCAGTCATTCTTTCTGGAGGTGACGAAAAGACTCTAGGGAACTTCGTCAATCTTCAAATTTGATTAAAAATATTTCTGTGGTTGGGGTTTTCATGATTGATCAGAATGGCCACAGTTTTGTCAATAGACTGTCGACGTTTCAGATCCAAATCAAGATCCATCTTCAGGACATTGAGCACGGGTTCAGATGATGAGAAGAGTTGGTTTTAAATACTAGAGTTGAGGTGAAATCTAGGTTTCGGCTAGGTTATTTGGTAAATTTATTTTTTAGTTTAATTAAGTTTAATTAGGGTTTTGTTTTATTTTGTTTTGAGATTATTTTAAATTATTATTAAATCAATGTTTATTAATTTTTGTTTTAATTAACTAGAGTCTAGGTAATTAGTAGGGTTTATTTTTAGGTATTTAAGTAGATTATTTAGTTATTTTAGGGTTTGCTTATTATTGTTATTAAGGATTTAATGTTTCTTAATTTTTTTTTTATTAATTTAAGGCTTAAAACTTAGTTATAATCAACCATGTTTATAAGATTATAGGTATAAAGATTTAAAGGTTCTTGATAAGTTATCTTGAGCTAGGTTAGTTTTAAATGACGTGTTAAAGAAGCCATTGAAATCCGTAAACATCCTAGCAACCTGAACAGAGATAGTGGGTTAGAACTAAGCGAAAACTGGCTCCCTTTGATTCACAATAAACAATAATAATCATTGATAAAAACTATCTCAAATTTTAAGATTAATTCATTAAAACCCAATTTTATCAATAACCCCACCTAATTAGAAATCACTCTCGAATATAAAACACTTTTTAAAATAAACATTCTCATTAAAGAATATTAAAAGGCTTAGGAATAGAATTGCTCATAATCTTAAACAACAAAATTAAAACTAACGTAGCTCAAGATAACTTATTAAGAACCTTTAAATATTTATACCTATAATCTTATAAACATAGTTGATTATAACTAATTTTTAAGCCTTAAATTAATAAAAAAACTTTTTAAGAAATATTAAACCCTTAATAACAATAATAAGCAAACCCTAAAATAACTAAATAATCTACTTAAATACCTAAAAATAAACCCTACTAATTACCTAGACTCTAGTTAATTAAAACAAAAATTAATAAACATTAATTTAATAATAATTTAAAATAATCTCAAAACAAAATAAAAGAAAACCCTAATAAAACTTAATTACACTAAAAAAAAATTTTACCAAATAACCTAGACGACACCTAGATTTCACCTCAACTCCAGTATTTAAAACCAACTCTTCTCATCATCTGAACCCAGGCTCAATGTCCTGAAGATGGATCCTGATTTGGATCTAAAACGTCGACAATCTATTGACAAAATTGTGGCCATTCCGATCAATCATGAAAACCCCAACCACAGACATATTTTTAATCAGATTACTTCCTTGTACGGTAGGGAGACTCTGGAAGAAATTCACGTTTTAGAAAAGCTCCGGGTAAAGATAAAGAAAAGAGTGGCAGATCTGGAATTTCTTGAAAAATGTAGGGATAAAAGCGTTCTCCCCAAATTCGTGCAAATCCAACACAGAAACAGAAACAAATGGAACAACGTGGCCTTCTCCAAACTAGGGTTATCCATCGTTAAAGGTGAAATCAGAAAGAACAGGTGTAATCTGGAGCACCTATCCAAAAACGTGCTTAGATTCCACCTGAAACTAGCGGAAATTGTGACGCCCGAACTGTGGAAAATAGTGGACTCCATTGCATCCATGAAAGCTGACAAGAGTTATTTACAAGCCCAGAACAGGAACGCCTCCAAGCTAGAACAATTACTCAATAGTGAAAACAACAACACAAATACCAACGCGATGACGATAGTAAACCTATCTGCGCGCGCAATAAACAAAGCCAAGCTGGGCGTATTGGAGAAAGGACTTAATTTCACCGTCTCCCCAACTTCCATACCCATTGATAATATTATTTGTTTCATAGAAGATAGCATACAATATCTCACCGATGAAGACAAAGAGCCAATACGCCAAGACTACTCAGTTATTATGCGCAAAGATAAACCTCCAAAAAGCAATTTGAGTAAAGAATAATGTGTATCCTTAAAGGACTTAAGAAACGATGAAAATTTGGTGATCCTTAGGGCAGACAAAGGTGGTGCCACTGTCCTTATGAACCTTAATGATTATAATAGGAAAATGTATGAACACCTTTCTTAGAGTGGCAACTATAGAAAACTTAATTGCAACCCTATTAAGAAGATTATAAAGCAAGTAAAAAATCCCATCAATAGCTCCAAGCTAGACGAAAGAACTAAGAAACGTTTAACCCTAAACAATGAGATCACCCCAAGAATCTACGATCTACCGAAAATTCACAAAGAAGATATTCCTCTTAGACCCATAGTGAATACCATAGGCTCACCAACCTATGAGCTAGCTAAACACGTAACCAAGATCCTTAGCCCCTTAGTAGGCCACACTGACTCTTTCATTAAAGACTCCAATGAATTTATTAAAATCATTAAAACTGAAAAAGTAAGGCCTCAAGACACCCTCATAAGTTTTGACGTAGTCTCCCTTTTCACTAAAATCCCTTTAGATGAAGCTATCCAAATTATAAAAGAACTCACTGACCCAGAAACAACTAACCTAGCCGAGATCTTCTTACGATCCACTTTCTTTATTTATCAAGAATAATTCTATGAACAAACCAACGGCGTAGCAATGGGCTCCCCATTGTCCCCCATTGTTGCTAACCTTTTTATGGAAAATTTTGAAAAGAGAGCCTTGGACTCCTTTCCCCTAAAACCTTTAAGGTGGAAAAGATTTGTTGATGACACCAATGTTCTCTGGCCCCACGAGAAAGAAGAATTACAAAATTTCTTTCAACACCTAAACAACATATCCGAAGAAATAAAATTCACAATGGAACTCGAAGAGAATGATAACATCCCCTTTCTAGACGTTCTTATCAAGAGGAAAAGAAATGGGGATCTAGGACATGCAGTTTATAGAAAAAAGACCCACACTGAGAACTATCTCCACGCAAACTCCCATCACCACCCCAACTAGAAACTAGGTGTCCTAAAAACTTTAGCCACTAGAGACATACAAATCTCTGATGAAGCACACCTAGATAAAGAAACAGATCACCTTACCAAGACTTTTAAGAACATAGGTTATAAACACAAAGACATTAAGAATGCAATAAACAGAGCCCTAGAAAAAACACGCGATAAGCCCACCATCCCAAAAGACTAGAACCCTAATAGAGATGCCTACCTCCCTTACATCCAAGGAGTGACCGATAAGATTGCAAGAGTCCTTAGCAAAAAAGAGATTATGACCTCCTTCAAACCACTTGAAACCATCAAACATAATATGAGATCTGTCAAGGACAAAATCGACCCTCACAAAGGTAAAGGAATCTACAAAATAGAGTGCTCATGCGGAAAATGCTACATCGGTGAAACTGGTCGCTCCTTCCAAATTAGGATAAAAGAACATGGAGCTGACATTAAGAATGAACGCATCTGCACCTCTTCCCCAGCTGAACACTCCCTCAAAACAAGACACCATATTTGCCTAGAAGACACCAAAATCCTCGCCAAATAAAATCACCTCTTTAAATGGCACGTTAGAGAATCCATTGAAATTCGTAAACATCCTAGCAACCTAAACAAAGATAGTGGGTTAGAACTAAGCGAAAACTAGCTCCCTTTGGTTCACAATAAACTGTAATAATCATTGATAAAAACTATCTCAAATTTTAAGATTAATTCATTAAAACCCAATTTTATCAATAACCCCACCTAATTAGAAATCACTCTCGAATATGAAACACTTTTTAAAATAAACATTCTCATTAAAGAATATTAAAAGACTTAGGAATAGAATTGCTCATAATCTTAAACAATAAAATTAAAACTAACCTAGCTCAAGATAACTTATTAAGAACCTTTAAATCTTTATACCTATAATCTTATAAACATAGTTGATTTATAACTAAGTTTTAAGCCTTAAATTAATAAAAAAACTTTTTAAGAAACATTAAACCCTTAATAACAATAATAAGCAAACCCTAAAATAACTGAATAATCTACTTAAATACCTAAAAATAAACCCTACTAATTACCTAGACTCTAGTTAATTAAAACAAAAATTAATAAACATTGATTTAATAATAATTTATAATAATCTCAAAACAAATTAAAACAAAACCCTAATCAAACTTAATCAAACTAAATAAATAATAAAAAAAGAATTTTACCAAACAACCTAGCCGACACCTAAATTTCACGCCAAACTCCAGTATTTAAAACCAATTCTTCTCATTATCTAAACCCARGCTCRTTGTCCTGAAGATGGATCYTGATTTGGATCYGAAACGTCGACARTCTATTGACAAAACTGTGGCCATTCYGATCAATCATGAAAACCCCAACCACRGAAATATTTTTAATCAGATTACTTCCCTGTASRGTAGGRAGACTCTGGACGAAATTCSCGTTTTAGAAAAGCTCYGGGTGAAGATAAAGAGAAGAGTGGCAGATCTGGAATAAGCCTCAAAATTAATAAAAAACTTTTAAGAAACATTAAACCCTAAATAACAATAATAAGCAAACCCTAAAATAACTAAATAATCTACTCARWTACTTAAAAATAAACCCTACTAATTACCTAGACTCTAGTTAATTAAAACAAAAATTAATAAACATTGATTTAATAATAATTTAAAATAATCTCAAAACAAAATAAAACAAAACCCTAATAAAACTTAATTACACTAAAAAAGAAATTTACCAACTAACCTAGTCGACACCTAGATTTCACCTCAATTCTAGTATTTAAAACCAACTCTTCTCATCATCTGAACCTAGGCTCAATGTCCTGAAGATGGATCCTGATTTGGATCCGAAACGTCGACAGTCTATTGACAAATCTTTGAATTCTTAAACCACTTCTGACCAATGAGAGGGATCCCTGTCGCTTCACTAAAAAATTCTTCAGTGATCTCTAATTGAACATCGCCAACCTTTGCTCTGTATCCATCATACGTTTGGGCGAATTATTTGGTTGCGCGCAAGTTATACCCTTCAAACTTCTTAATAAACATATCCCAACCCTGGCTCTTCAGATCCTCACTCACATTATCATGAAACAACAATGTTTGAGATCCATTTGGCTCTATTCAGACTATTGGATCCATTAAGGTTTCAAACAGACTGTAACAAGGGTGACTTAAACTAACTGAGGGTTTAGATGGTATTGGTAAGAGGGATAATTCTAAGTGGATATCATGAAAACAAAACAAGAAGAAAACCTGTGCGATATACACATGAAGGTATCGGTTATGGAGATTGAACACTTATGGCAATGAAAGCCCCAAGTACATAGCACTACACAAACCCTTAACTTATAATGAGAAGCCTGTCACTTCATCTTGCCAGCCAAAACGAAGTACATGATACGGTTCTTGTGTGTTTAATTCCCACGACATGTAATGGATATAATCGATTTGCAAAGGTTTGGAATGGATATGTTTTAACAATTCAAATGCGAATCGATTTTTGGTATAATAGTTGATTTACAAAGGATTCAAACACATAAGCTTACAAATCCAAATTCAAAACAACATAAGTATTATATCGATATTTGATAAACTCAAAAAATCATTCAAGTAAGAGAGATGAGGTAGATGTAAGAACATTGAACCTTTTGGAAACCAAGCTTTGGATAGGGTTATAATGAGAAATTAAGTTTTAATGCTTGATTCATGCTTACAGTCATGAATCAAGCATGAAAACGGAAGATAAAAATAAAACAAGAATAATCAAACATATTTTTAATAACCCAATAATCACTCTCAAATAGTGATATTTACAGGATGAGGTGATGACAGCTACATGAGGTAGTATTTGTCATTCAAAAAAAAGAAAAATCATGTAGTACTGCCAACAAGTAAAAAACTATAATTCATGTTGAAGCAATGACTAATAATAGATTCATATCTATAGAGTTATTATACAAAACATAAAATCATCAAAATCCATTTTAAATCCACTCATAATGATGATATAGTGTTTATTTGACAAAAATGAGGATGATATGTTTTTGATTTGACAAAAATGAGGAAAAATGGGATGATATTCCTTTGATTTAACAAAAATTAGGAAAAATAAAATTAGAAAAGTGTATCAATGAAGTTTTAGCGAATCCATTTTTTCTAAACATTCAGTTAGGGAATTCTCCATATACAATTAGTTGTGGAGAAATCCTTTGATGACCATAATGGTCTTATTGGTACCAAGATAAGTTTAGATTTCGAAGTTATATGATGAAGATAGCTTGCAATTCGTAACGAAGAGTTTGGCACAAAATGTGGTGATGGGTGTCAAACAAGCCGATAGGGTGGCAAATTTTAAAATGTTTATAAAATGGAAAGGTTCCCTCCCAATATTTTCAATAAATGTGAGATGGTCGTATGATGAAAGCCACTTGTTGTGGTGATGTCCTCATACTACAAAGTTTAGTTTTCCACCTCCGCAACTTATGGTAGGTGGTATTTGCAACTTATGGTAGGTGGTATTTGGTTGGACATAAAACATTTAATAAACTTAAAAACTTTTATAGTTTGCATGACTAGTAAGATTCAATAAGGTTTCTACATTATGAGATAAATTTTCATTGTTAAAATCATCCGTGATACACATTCTACTTACAAATATAAATTTCTATTTTACTTTCATATGTAAATTTATATTTGTAATGAAAATTCTACTTTTACATTTTTGTAAAGAAATTTAAATTTTGTTATATATGAAACTCTTTATTTTCTAATTCATAATCCTTCAAAGCATCCTTATACCTAATTAAATTTTTATTCATGATAGTTCACGATGAAATAATAAATGGTAAAATATTTGAGTTTCCTATATGATTTAATCCACTTAAAATGAGATGATTTTTTCCTTTACCCATTTTCTTCTCCCTTTCCCAAACTAAATAGTTTACATATCAACTAATTAGAAACAAACTTACCAACTTATTATCTCCAAAAAAATCCTTATAATTCCCTCTCCCTTCATGCCCATCATGCCCTAGAAACACACCCTAGTCCAACATGCACAAATGCCCAAGTGCAAATTTCCTTCCTTACTCTCCAAATTTTCATTTCCAAAACACTCTAGAAAATCCTCTCTCGAAATTACCATCCCCTTCTCACACTCCCCAACCTCCTCTTTATCACCCTCTTTATCACACTCCGTTCCTCAAGAGGCCCCCCAACATCTTCTATGTCCACTCTAACCAACCAATTTCGAAGTCATAGATATTAATTTAATAAATCTTACACCAACTTTTAGTGCCTTCAATTCAATGCATAATCAATATTGTATCTACTTTTTAATACATTTACGAAAAGATACATCCCACTCG
>JASDQU010500613.1:17149-34919 GCA_032191745.1 Picea mariana | reverse complement strand
AAAAGATCACCAAGCGACCTTGATATTTTCACGCTCGATAAAGTATTTGAAGTAAGCATCTGGTGAGCGATAATTTATCTCTTTTTCGGTCTCATCTAGACTATTTTACGAAAAAGGAACTGAGAGAGTTCTCTTTTAAGTGTTTTTCCAAACTCTATAATCTTGAAAAACCTTCGAGTTTTCTAGCTCTGGACTCGTTAAATAAACATTTCCAGACCTGTGATGGGACCGAACCACTCCTTCTTAGGGTTCATTAAACATACTCCAAGGGACTCGTCTGAACTATGAGATTACATGAACAAGCATATGTTATCCTCCTCAAGCTTGCGTAAAAATAAAGAGGTACTCGCCAGAAATGATGGGGGAAAATTTGGGAAAGGGATATGTTTTCATCTTCGTATTGATTGGCAGTAAGTGTCGCTCTTGAACATGACACCCCCTATTCATCATTTGAAGTCGGTTTGGGAAATCCATTTGTCTCTCATTCGATTTGCTACAAGGTCATTCCCTGTGTCGTTTTTGATTCAATTCTACCAAATCATTGGTCGTGTCGTTCATATGTTTAAGAGAAGTCCATCTGAAACCTATATTGAGTCAGCCATCTGCAGTTATCCATTCTCTCCATGTCGGCCTTCCCTTTGTCCGGTCCAATTCACATCATACTCTGTGTCACCTTCAAAATATGTTACTCATTTCGTGTCATTGATGGGGGATACATCAAGGCCCTCCTGTGACGAGTTTTGTTCCGTCGACTTCAGCTCATTATCCGAAATCAATACTTAGAAATTATTTGGTACCTTGGAGCTTGCATGCCTCAATGGTAGGTTTCGTCGCTTTTGATAGTGGGTTTACATCATTAACCCCTGATCGAAAGATTCCATCGGATGTTCAACTTCAACTCNTTTTTAACGGTTCCATCAATGAACGGTAATCAAGTGGTTTCTACCATGTTCAACTTCAACTCATGTAATCAAATGGTTAGATTCGTACTTTGGGCGACGAGATTGAAGACCTTGGATATCATCTTTGTGATCCAGGTTGCGATGGAGTATGTATAATTTGTGACACATAGATCCACTATGTATGTTTCGTGGCTATGTCGTCTTGATTTGAAATTTTTCGCATAGATCCACAGTGTATTCCGGTGGCTATGCTATATTTTAACGGCATGGATCCATAGTGTATGATTGGTGGCCATGATTCATGTCTATAATGTCATCAGTCTGTGATCTGAGTATGGGAATGCCTACCTCAAAATTGATATATATGATATTCTGCAGATGCTTGGTTGTTCGCAGGTTTCTGATTAGGTGTGCTCCTGGTTCCCGACACACACATGCAACTTACAAAGTATATTGGCTGTCACTGGTTCCAACCTCATACTTTTGGGGGCATTCTATTACCCATGATTTTGGTCATCATGATGATGTATTGATGATGGTGTACTCAGGCTCTTCATAAGAACTTTCTCCCGAGAAAAAGTTATTTTCATCTCTTCCAGAAAGCTCATTTTTGAAGACTGTTCATAGGCTACTAGTATATTTGCATACAAGAATGCATGATTCTCGCAGGATTCCTTATGCCAGGGTGTGACAAGTTCGCACTGTGTTGAACTTCTAGGGTGCAAACTCTTTCTAAAGCAAGGAATAAGATGAATTCTTGATGCTTCTAGAAGGGAATCTTCTAGAAGGATGAGATGGCATTCGAATGGTTATCCTACTACTGGATTCCCTGATATTTTGGGATCATTCTTATCCAAGTAACTAATTCATTCTCTCCTATATATTGAGGGAATTCTCATGGAAAAAGTTAGAAGCAAGATTTATTGGAGAATTGGTGAAAGAATTGTGTGAAGGACTGATGCTACAGCAGCTAGGAGACTCCAACAAGTTTATCCAAAGGAGTTGATTTTCTTCATGCAAGTGAGCAAGTGTGTGTGTCGGAGCCAAGGGCCATTGAAAGGAAGTTTGCAACATCAAGGATCAGGTTGTAATCTTTACTTTCCATTAATATGATATAGTAATATGTCCCTTTCCCATAAAGCTAATTCCACTTTATTGTATAACTCCTTGATCATATACATAGATTAACTGTTGAATAAATTGTGCTTTCTTCACTTCGGTTGGTTTGTATTATTTTGGTCTTGGCTGTACGAGAGCACTGGAGCGAAGCGGGAGCAACAAAGACCAAAGGAAGCGATAATAAGGTATGTCCTTTGTTCTTGCCTCCTATTTAATTCAATGGTTAGAATCTAGGGAAATGGTCATGTTCTGTCTTGCTTTTTTCTAGATCCAGGTGGATCTAGGGAGATTGGTTTGTGTCCGCACTTATGGATTTATCCAATAACATAACAGATGTCCACTGATCAGTGAGGTTCAGAGCATACATATAAATGTAATACATCATTATTTATTTTGATGGTTTTTTCATTGTATAAAATAGTTGGAGGCTTTTTATTGAGGAACTAATAGAGTGATCTGATGGAGGGATAGTGGAATAATATGTGAACCAAATGTTCTCCGGGAATTTTTTTTTTTTGTACAAATGAGGTGTTGGTGCAATTATATGCATAATATATTACCAAACATCAATTATCGATCGAGATTCATAATCAACAGAGTTGTTACACTATATGTGCCGACAACAGGTGGTTTAACTATGTATGATGAGTATAGCCTACATAATAAAACACTTTCAAACCAAATAATACATTTTCGCACTTTTCAAATAACACTCTTCACACAATTCAAAAATTAGAAAGCAAAACTCATAGACAAGCATATGATTTAAGATCTTGCCTAGGTGACTAATCTGCTCATTGTAGGCTCATGAAGGAAAAAGATGAAATTTGACTCTGTCTCCTAGAGAAACTAAAATAACAACAATTAACACATTGCATATTCTCAAAACAAAGCATCAATCAATTATAGAAGAAATAATAGGTAGAGGAAGACAATCCATTGTAGGTGCATGTAGGGTGATAGATGGAGGTCTTGATTGTGCCTGTATTTGAAAGATGTCACCTAATCAATTCTGGAAGGAAACTCTTAGTGTGATGGAGCACTCCATTATAGGCTCATGTATGGTGAAAGATAGAGACTCCACTTGTTCCTAGCTTTGCAAATTCCAACAAGCATTTAAAACGTTTAATCTGGCAAATGATACTCACATAAAAATAACAATTAACTACTCATAAGTCGTTACACTCATACTGTACATAAAACTATTACTCACTCAAAGTCATCACACATCTATATTGTATGTCATCAAAGGAATCATTGAAATATAACAGGACTGAATTTTAAATGCTATGATTAAGTACATAATTACTCTGTTAACATACACACACACACACAAAATAAAAATAAAAATTATAACTACAAATAAAGTACAATGAATCTTACCTTAATTGGGTCGGTGGGCCCTTTCCATACTAGCAAGGAATATTAATAAAGAATTACAGAGAATAATATGTGAACATATATGTGAAATCCATGAATTTCAACTTATATCATTACTTCAAAAAAACATAGTACAATTAATAGTCTTCATAAATTAATCTTACAGCATGACAATGCTTAATTCTCCTCCTTCTTCAAGAACCAATCTTACAGCATAAAAATAACTCTTCCCTTCCTCAAACCTATGAGGTCTTATTTATACATAAAATCCATGGAGGAATGGATGAAACCGAATTGCTAAACTCAGAAAACAAATTTTACAATTTTAGGATAAATCCCAAAAAACTGAGTTTTTCATCAATTTGGGCAAATTCGAGTTAGAGATCCACCCATTTCTTCTAAAACAATTCATATTTTGGAAATTTTCCCAAACTTTACTCAATTTTCCACATTTTAGACAAAACCCATATCGTAGAATTTCTAGATATGACACCATCTGCACAGAAATTGAGGTGCAAGTTGACAGTTTTAGTTTTTTGCTATTTTCTGCAGAGTCATCTCCCCCTAAGATGGAGGTCCACATGTGTGATCTAAGTGATTTTTGACAAAACCCATGTCCTCGATTTGCCTATAGAAGAATTCCAAAATTTCGAACTATATCTGGTACCGAACGAGCACAAAAATAGGTATCGGGCGTGCACAACATTGGTACCGGATGAACACAACATTGGTACCAGATGATTTGAGTATTGGATGAAATCCAAAAAAGGTACTGGATGAATAGGGCTTGTTTTCATAAGTTCTACATAGATCATTCAAAGTAATTAGAGAGCTTTAAACATCAAATATTCAATTCAAATCATTAATAAATCATCATAAATCATGATTAAACATAAGTTACCACATATGTACACAATAATTGATAAAGGACATGTATGTTGAGGAAAATAGGCAGAGAGTGCATATGTATTAGAAAAAAATGGTCACGATATGGGACAAGATAAGGCAATTCGACGTGACAAAAATGAGGCTCAACATTCCCCCCATGCCTTATCCATTGCATGTCCTCATGCAACAATGAGCTTCAAATTTTCAAAATTGATGGTACTACTCACTCGATCAAGCTTTCCCTGGATTCCCACCCTTCTTCATCTCCTTAAGTTCTTTGTTAAGTAACCTGCTATACAATATGAACCTCCTAGTCTCTTTTTCACACTTCTTACCCATGGAAAAGTAGTTATGATGGCAAAGTGGAGTAATGAGTAATAGATTAGATCTATTAGTTATTTAACGTTAAGTCTTATCCAATCTGTTGTGGAACATAATTATGAGAAAGGGATGGATGTGACTCTAATATGATTATAGGATAGTGACCAAGAGTTTTCATAACAGATTTGACTAATAGGACACATGGCTAGATTACCTTTAAAATAAAAGTGATATAAGCATAGTTTAGTTCCCATTTTAAGAGAGGAAGACATAAAATAATACATCCCAAGATGATTAACTCGTCTCTTATCCAATTTTATAAATTTGAAGATCTTCTTTTTTAGGTAGGGTGAATTACATATATCGAGGGTCCCATCTTCATGCAAACCTATTTATTTTAAAGATAGAACCCTAAAGTGGATACTTGAAGGTTCTTAAGAACATCATCCGAGAGATATAAAGATCATCTCCTAGCCTTGATTTGATAATGATTGCTTCAGAATGAGACCCAAGGGTTTCTGTTCAGTTTTAGGTGTACCACTTTATGTTTTTCAACTCCCTTTACTCAACATAGCCCTGCTGCTAGAAAACATGTTCAGTACCTCGACGGGTTTACCTTAGTACCATACAAGCATGGCCCCGCTTCCAGTAGGATTAATCAGTACCTCAGTGGGTTTACTTGTACTTCCTGATACATCCTTTTTATTATATTACTGAAAATATCTAGAATGATGTATGTTGTTCATTGACAACTTTAAAGTATAAGGAAGGCAGGTGGTACGAGAGTGTTTTATAGTTATTAGGAACATAATTAATTGCTTGCAATTATCCCAAGGGTGAAATCATCCACATTAGCCTTAAATCTCATCTATTCAATGTATAATGGAACATCTTAGATAACGACTAAAAGGTCCCTCTAGTTAATCCTATTAGGGCTCTCATGAAACTTCATTGAGGTTTTGCAAGGGCAGTCCACCACATGAGGTTTTCATCAATACCTTCCAAGATAAAATTGTAAATATAAAATTGGATAAGTACTTGTTGAATCAACTAGATTAGTATTAGACATAATGGTGTTACCACTTTTAAATGGGTATTTCAATTATTAATCACTTTTTCATAATGATGAGGTAATAAGATAGGTGCACCCATTATCATATAGAGATAAATGTGAAAATATGCCCTTAAATGATATCAAGGATGATCTATTTAGGGGTGGGTGTAGCAATGTAGGAGGAATATGTACATGAGAGTAAAGAACAATTAAACACAAGACTTAAATGATCCTTGATAGAAAGAACATGAAAAAATTATCCCATACCTCCAATTACTTGAAGTGAAAACAATGTTAAGTACAAGACAAATATCATATCACTTTGACATCAATACCAGATTGGTAACGGGTATCAGAACATGTTTTTGTAGTACCAGAATAGATAGTAAAAAAACATGACAGTACTGGAAAAAGATTTTGCAGTACCGAAATAGGACAGTACCAGAACAAGATTATGCAGTACCAGAACAGGAAAGTACTAGAACATGATTTTGTAGTACCATAATAGAACAATATTGGAACATAATAGTACCGAAACAGGTCTTTATGATCTTCAAACTATAATTTGAATACCTCACAATGTGAATGGAATACTCTGAGTTTCATGCCTATGTGTATTGTGGGCAAAATTTTGTAGGTAACTAATGCAGAAATTTGGTACTGGTACCAGAATTCTGGAAATGACTATCAAATTCCATCATTGAGCATGTTGATTTGGACTTGTTGACAGAAGATGAAAATAATATGAAGGTCCCAAGAACCACTCCCCCATGCTTGAGGTTTTGCATGCCCTCATGCACACAATGTGAGATGATAAACAAAATAAGGAGGGTTGTTGAGAGGGTTGCAAACAACTGCTAAAAAAAACCAATAGAACTAATTAAAACTAGATTTTTATTCATGCTTGGAAATAGAAATTTGGGGAAAATTTCGAAACTTGAACAATGCATACATTATTCATGATTTATTTGACCAAAAAAGATTAGCTATGAATAAAATAGTTTGGAATTAACATCCAATTTCAATTTCTATTAAAAATATCACTTAATTGACCATCCCTGTGAAATAGTGGTCTTCAAATAGATAGGTAATGATAAAACATAAATGCATATTTTTTTTAACAACTTAAGGAAAAAGAAGAAATTTGAGGAAATAGGTCATGAAGTACTCTCTTAAGTGTTCTCTTTCATTGACAAGGATTCCTTCTCCACTTTTGAATATACCCTTCCAGTGTTATGTGTGCATTCAGAGGATGGAGAGATTACCTTCTCATAAAATTCCAAACAAAATTGTCATAACTTTTAGAAAGAAATCTACTAGAGGAACAAAAGATCTTAAAATGATTGTTTTGTTAACTTTTGACTTTCCCATTGATGAAAAGTAAGAAAGATAGGTTGCATTGCACTTATATGCATCATTTATTTATTTGTTTACTATCCTACTCTAATTGAACAAAAGAAAATGTCCTTCAAGTATAAGAATACTTCCAGTGAAGCCATGTGCATAACAAGGTTAGAAATATATTCATACTCAGGTTTAAAGGATAAATTTTAATGCATAACAGAGTATGAAGGACCAGCTGCTTTGATGATGAGATCAAACAATAATGAAATGTAAAAGAGTAGTGTGACTTGATAACTAATTGGAGCCATCTTTCAATAGTATCATGATATTGTTGTTTCCATTCTTTGTTTAGGTCACACAACATTTCCTATTTTCCATGCTACAAAGATTATCTTCTTCAAGATGATTGGTATTTGGAGTACATACGAGATTTGTTGAGAGGCATGATAAGTACTCATCAATATTAGGTTCCAATCGTTTCTCTCCATTGAATTCTATCCATGATTCTTTAGTCTCCTTAACAAATTGACAAGAGGAATCCGAAGGGACTTATAAATATTCTTGTGGAGAGACAAATAAATTATTTACTGCTATCAAGATATGCTCTTCCTGAGAGGCTGATATCCCAGCTGCTGCTAGAATCTAAAAAGGTTCATGGAGGAACATTCTTCAAGCTCTTGATCATCCGTGAATTACTCTAGATGGTTGATGATCCTCGTCTTGCAACACAAATTAGTACTCGGGGGTTCTTACAACACCCCAAAAATGATTTTTCATCAAATATTTGAATTTTAAAACTAAGAAATTAAAGTTATTTGCAAAAATAAAAAACACCAAACTTGAACTCCTTGCGTTACTAGGACCCTATTGTCACCAGGTTATCGGTTCTCACAAGTCATCCCATCACAAATAGAACTAAATTTGCGTAAATAAAAACAAAGTTTTTCATAAAATAAGGAAAAACACACTTGCATTAAAATAAAAACACTTTTGCATGGAAGGGAGAGGACAACCTAACTTTGGAGCAACCCCACTAAAGTGGATGCCTAGGATCTTCCCTCACATATTACCATCTTCTCTCCACCCTTATGTCATCTATAAAACCAATCCAAAACCATTAAATAAATCTAATTCAAATAATACCTATTACCATTTACAACTCCCCAACAACGATGCCAAAATGTTGGTGCAATTATATGCATAATATATTACCAGACATAAATTATCGACCATGATTCGTAATCAACAGAGCTGTTACAATATATGTGCCAACAATAGGTGGTTCAGCTATGTATTATTAGTATAGCCTACATAAGAGAACATTTTCAAACCAAATACTCTATTTTCACACTTTTCAAATAACACTCTTCAGACAATTTAAGAATTAGAAAGAAAAACTCATAGACAAGCATATGATTTAAGCTCTTCCTTAGGTGGATAATTTGTTCATTGTAGGATCATGAAGAAAAACATGAACTTTGACTCTGTCTCCTAGAGAAACTAAACTAACATCAATTAACATGTTGCATATTCTCAAAAGAAAACATCAATCAATTCTAGAAGAAATAGCAGGTAGAGGAAGACACTCCATTGTAGGTGCATGTACAGTGAGAGATGGAGATCTTGATTGTGCCTGTATTTCCAGGATGTAACCTAATAAATTCTAGAAGGAAGCTCTAAGGGTGATGGAACACTCCATAACAGGATCATGCATGGTGAAAGATAGAGACTCCACTTGTTCCTAACTTTGCAAAGTAGAACAAGCATTTAAAACGTTTAATATAACAAATGATACTCACATATAAATAACAATTAACTTATCATAAATTGTTGCAATCATACTATACATAAAACTCTTACTCACTCAAATTCATCACACATATATATTGTATGTCATCAAAGGTATCATTGAAATATAACATGACTGAATTTTAAATGCCATGATTACGTACAAAATTACTCTGTTCACACACACACACACAGAAATCCAGAATTATAATTACAAATACAATACAATGAAGCTTACCTTGATTGGGTCGATTTACCATTGCCATACCAATAAGGAAGCTTAAGAAATACTTACAGAGAAGAATATTTGAACATACACGTGGAATCCATGAATTGCAAGTTATATCATTACTTCTGTAAAACAGAGTTCAATTAATAGTCTTCATAAATTAATCTTACAACATGACAATGCTTAATTATCCTCCTTCTTCAAGAACCAATCTTACAAAATAACAATTCCTCTTTCCTTCCTTATACCTATGAGGTCTTATTTATACATTAAATCCATGGAGGAATAGATGAAACTGAATCCCCAAACTCAGAAAACAAATTTTACAATTTTAGGATAAATCCCAACAATTCAGGTTTTTCATCAATTTGGGCAGATTTGAGTTAGAGATCCACCCATATATTCTAAAAAAATTTGAATTTTCAAAAATTTCACACTTATTTCTCAATTTTTCACATTCTATACAAAACCCATATCGTAGAATTTCTAGATATGATATTATCTACATGGAAATTGAGGTGCAAGTTGGGAGTTTGAAATTTTTGCTATTTTTTGTAGAATCATTCCCCCTAAGCTAGAGCTACATACATGTGAGCTGGGTGAATTTTGAAATTCATTTCCCCATGTAGAAGTCACTCTAGACAAAACCCATGTCCCTGATTTTCCTCTAGAAGAATTTAAAATTTTTGAACTATATCGGGTTACAGACAAGCACAAAAATAGGCATCGGGCGAGCACAACATTGGTACCAGGCGAGATGAGTATTGGATGAACGCTAAAACAAGTACTGGATGAATAGGGGTTGTTTTCATAAGGTCTTCTTAGATCATTCAAAGTAATTATAGAGATTTAAACATCAAATATTCAATCCAAATCATTAATAAATCATGATTAAACATAAGTTACCTCATATGTACACAATAATTGCTAAAGGACATGTCTATTGAGGAAAATAGGTAGAGACTGCATATGCATTATGAAAAATTGGTCAGGATATGGGACAAGATACATGAATTGGAGGTGACAAAAATAAGGCTCAACACGAGGCATGCATGACCCATGATAATGTCATGAAACCATACTAGTATAATTGTAACTGAAAATTGTTGATGAAGTAGAGATTTCCATCTCCCTCGAGGGCATCAATAATGACATATGATTGTTATGTTTAATGAATTGGATCTTAATTTAGGAGGCACGACTGTAAGGAGCGAAGGGCTTCTTGACATCGGTTTTATCAAAATGATGTCAGAAATGGTATGGAGGAAATATGAATGAACTGGTAACATGGATGAAGTTTAGGATATATGAGACTCAATAATTTACTTTGGTTGGAGGATATTGAATGATTCCAACAATTGTAAAACATGATCTTGTGCCAGGGTGATGACTAGATATTGGGTAAATTGTGTTGAATGGGTGAGATTGTAAAGGTATGTAGGATATGTCAAAATACAAAGGTTTGGGACAAGGATGTATGTGATAGTAGATATTTTTTCCATGGTAAAGATAGTTTGCAGAGATTATTATTAAAGTGGGATGCCCCAACCAAGGGAGACATGGGTTCCCCAAGGAAAACACTACATCGGCGATGATCGCCAACATATATGAAATTATTGAAAACAAAAGTTTCTTTATACAATTACCAAATAAATAAAGAATAATTGGGATGATAATACACATATAGAAACGAGTGCCCCGGTGAAGTATGGATTGGGTTGCTTGGGGAACAAGTTTGTAGGAATTGAATGATGAAAAGTGGGGGCCCCATGGGTGGGTTTTTGTACTAGGTATATGAATAAAGGATGTACTTGCAGCTGATAAATTGATATTGGATGAGACGGAGCATTAATGACAATGTGGAGGTGCATTAAATGTAACCAAAACAATATGATTTGGGAGTCCATCAAGGGTAGTCTAGTAATATGATGAGAAAAAGTATAAGGATTAATCTATGAGATGGAAGACTATCAAGACTCCCAAGCCTAAAGGGAAAAGAGGAGCATGAGTGTTGATTTTCCAAGGGGAAAATATATGTCTGACAACTCATGTAGATGATAATGCTATTGATTGAAAGTACTTGAATGCAACAAAGGTTATGGTACTACAGAGATGGATGTGAGGATCCGAAAGGTAAATTTTGGGGGAATGATTCAGATATGCAACTATTTGAAGAGGGATTGAGTGCATGTTAGTGTCACATATATAGATGAAGGGTCCATGGGATGGTCAAGATAGAATAGGTTGGTTGTCTTCATAACAAGTACCTATACACACAAAAATCGAATACCCAATGTGAAAAATATCTACTGATAAAGAACATGTAGTAGTTATTTGATAATAATGTTAATGAGTGTGCACACCTCTACCAGGGGCTAGAATATGGCTTCTTGGGTTGTCAGAATGACATATATATTGGACAATATTGATGTATATATGAAAAATTCAGGATCGTTGTGCTCCAAACTACATGAGAAATGGAGCTCCTGAACGATGAATTGGAATTTTGGGAAGGGGGCATATATATGGGCGTGGGGCCCACAATGCCACCTCATTTGTACCTATGCTATTTGAGCTTTGACATTGTTTTTGTGATCATTGGAGAGGTGTCTAAGGTCGTTGTAGATCATATTTGGTTTGTGGGAGAGACGTAAGTGATCTAGATCTCCTGCAATTTTTGGTTTTTTTTATTTTTTGGGAAGGGGGTCATACGACCATTTTTATGCTTAAGAGAGGTGGAATGTAAGGGGTAACATAGTATGGTGTTGAGGAAGTGAGGATTGAAGGGATTTTAGAATAAATTGGAGGTTAATCATGCAACAAATCTGATATTCGATGATGAGAGGGAACATGTACGTGAAATGGTCCATTTGGTGGCACAACACACATGGGAATTTCATCCTCTCATTTATTGATGTGGATATATAATGTATGTCAATAATGTTAGCAGCAGCGGGGGATTCTTCAGATGGTTCAGGAAATGAGGTTTGTTGCACTACTGCTAATGTTTCTTGGAATTGATGGAGGGATGGGAAATGATGAGTATAATGGCCATATTGTGAGCATATGGTACATGCGAATTCGGTGTGAAGAACTTTCTGTTTGGATGAAGAAGGTTTTGCGATTGTGGATGTTGCTACTAGGGTATGAAATAAGGGTTCTTCTTTTGGAAGATGAATTAAATTGCGTAATTATGGTAGAGTGGGGCACATATTAGTAGGGTGTCCAATAGTGGTGAAGAGTGCATAGAGGGGTTGAAACCGATGCTGAGAGGGGTGAGAGGACTCCTTTTTATTCTTAGTGCCCCTTTTGATGGTAGTGTTTCCCTGAACTATGTGACTAGGTAAAAGAGGTGATGTTGGAACCATGGGCTGCATGGGAAAAACATTATGTTGAGGTGGAATATATGGGACTGGTACCATAGATCATGTCTCTAAATACCATATTTGGATTCAATTTCCATGTTTGGAAAGGTGAGTATAGTTACAACTCGATAAGCTGACACACCTTGTGGAGGGTAAAAGAAGGGGATTTGGGTTAGGTTTTATGACATCATTTTCCAAATAGTTATTTGCCCGATCATCAATAGTTTATCTTGAATGGATATTCGGGAGAGGTTTGTGAAGTAGCCCCCTCAAGGGTTACTTGTGTCGTGGGGGTTTCCATGGAGGATGAAGGTGTGGGTCCTACAAGATAAGGATCATAAGGAATATCAACACAATCTAATGTAACTGCCCAGACTTGTCCTATTCTTGTGGTTGGGAGGATAGGTGGAATTCCCCAATAAGATCCCACTAATGATGGGTCTTGAAAGATTCCTGGTATGACATCAACGACTAGAAAGAGGTTGGATCTAGTGTGAATGAGAGGGAGAATGTTGTTTATGTTCCCTAACTAACTAGGTTCATAGCGTTTCAACTCGTTAATGGTAATTATCTTCCCATTATGAGGGAAGAGCATGGTGAAAAATATAGAAGAAACAATGACTTGCATGGAATACATATAGATTTGTCCAAAGAGGATGTTGTAATCCAATTAGGCATTGATGACCTCAATATATATGAGAATCATTTTGCCTCCTAGTTCAACCGAATTGTTTTTATAGAGGCCTTCAAATTGTGATGGGTTACCATTGTATGCCCAAAGAGTAATGGTTGAAGGGATGAGCTTGGGTGATCTTATTTGTTTCCATAGAGTTTTGGACATAATACATGTAGATGCCCTTTTGTTGATGATACAACGATGTACTATTGTATTTGGGATTTTGATTGATATTTGGAAAGTGACCAATGAGGGATGGAATGGTTCATATTTGTTCAAATCAAACATGGTCAAACAAGTGCCTAATGATTTTACTTCCCCAAATTGTGAGAGAAAGGCATTCTACTATGAAGGGTGGGTTTGAAGAACCTATAAAATGTACATGGAAGCTCAAGATTGAGCTAGATCATCGATAATTATAATTTTGTGCTTCCCTAGCATGGGGGTTGTGTAGATTCCTACGCATAAGTGTGCAGGGTACTTGGGTGATTGATTTTGTTCTAGGGAGGGGTATTGTTAGAGGTTGTCATGTTGGTAATTGGGATGAATCTGAGGTGGTTGGAATCAAGTCAGGAGGTGTATCGTACTGATGGCTTCGGGTTTTTAAGAGTATTTCCTCCTCAGTGGTGAGGTCTATGTTGCGGTCTGTCAGATTTCCATGTTGGGGTGGAATTGGGTGAGGGTACTGTCCCTTTTGTTGTGGGTGAAAGGAAACGTTTGGTTAAGTTTTAATGACTCCTTGATGAGGACTCATATTTTGCAAGACCACTAGTGTTGGGGGTTGCAGATAATTTTGAATTACCTACAGTGGGCCTTGTGGGGGAGGGGGTCATTTAGGATTCATAGCTTCCTTCATCTGATTGTAATATGAGGTATGGGGTAAATGATGGGTGTAATGACTGTATTAACCGCATAGTTCGGAAGGGAAATTGGTTTTGAGATTGTTTTTTTTCCCTTGTCATGGTTGGCCATTGTTAGTGCCCCCTTGGGGATTTTGGTTACCCTAATTTTGGTTACCTCCTACTGGAGGGYTTTGTTGTTGSGGGTTTCTTGCCTATCCTTGGTTGTTATTATTTTTATTCTTCACCTTCTTCTGGTTATTGTTGGGTTGATTAAGGGGATTAGTTGTATTCAGTTGTTTAAAGGATTGAACTTGTTGAATAGGAGAAGTTTGAATAAAATTCACCCCTTCCTATTGTTGTTCATGTGGTCAGGCAATAGGTTGAGGGAGACCAAATAAACGGTAGTACAAATTACCTTGAGGAAGGGGTCCATATTGATTGTATGAGGTGTATTTTCCACTCCCATTATTGGAGTTGTATGAAGTGGTAGGTGGTGGACCTGGAAGTGGTGTTTGTACTTGGTTGGATAATGATGCAAGTATGTTCCCACCCATCATGAGATTAGGTGGTACCATGAAGGTTGGTTGAGGAACATGGGAATGATAGTATGGAATCCCTTCATATGGATGGTGGTATTGATTGGCCCCAAATGTGGGTACCGATTGAGAATATGGGCTAACGTGTAACATGGATCCTATCAATCCATCTGCAACATGTGATACTCTTCGTTTGTCTTGGCCAAATGGTAGAGTAGGAGGATAATCGAGTAGAAAAAAGTTAAGGTACCCCGATTGGGAATATATGAGGTCAAACTGTTGATCCTTTGAGATGGATTCTTCTTGAGTTTTAGGTAGTCTGGTGGCCACATATTTATCCATGAATGGGACTAGTGATTTAAGGAACTTGTCTAATCATTGTTGGGGGGTGGCATCAACCTTGCAAATGCTTATTCTTTGGAACCATTCATGAATATTATCAATAAATTGGATTGCCGAGGTTTGTTTAAATTCTGATAGAATCTCCAAACTAGTATCATGGCACACTTGCAGTTGTAATAACAATCAAAAGGATTTCACCAATGATTCAAAGTTCACGTGGGACCCCAATTTCTTGTCAACGTCCCATTTGGAAGATGGACCGGTGAGTGTTCATTGGAACAACGTCAAACGAATGGAATCTTCCATGATGCTATTGGAAGATCACCATATTGGAAAGGACATGATATGGTTGGCTGGGTCTTCACCCGTTTTTACTTCAAACTTTGGGTTGGTGGAAGGTAACTTAGTGGGAATATTGGGACAAGTGGGGTGATGTAAGATAGGGTCATTTGTTATTTTGGTCAAATATAGGATATTGATTGATGTCAAATATGGCATGGAAACATATGTTCCAACCATGGTGCATGAGGGTTGAGAAGTACTTCCTTGCAAGGAAGGTTGAGAGCTTGTACCTTGCAAAGAAGGTTGGGCTCCACCTCCTTGTGACAAAGGACTAGTGGGTGGGTTGTTTGCGATATTGGTGCTGAGAAATGTGGAACCAAGAAAGGATGATCCTAAAATAGTGTCACTCACTGGTGTATTTGATGGTTGAACTTATGTGTCACCCAAATTGTTGACATCTCCCAATATTAGAGGGAGGTTCTGTAGCCATCTAGAATGACACAAATTTTGTGGTTCCCCTATTATTTTGGACTTGCTAAGGATGTTTGTGAATGATGATGAGAGAAATAAATAAACAAGTTATTTTAATATTAGTGGACTATATCAATAATGTCATTTAAGGCTGCATGTAATCAATGATCATACATACAACAACTAGACAAGCAACAATGTAGGGTAGTTTGGGTTTTTTCCATGTGGGGGAAACAAAATAAAATGCATGTATCCTAAAAGGAATAACATCCTTCCTCTCAAAACAACAATGGGCCTTCAAAAATCACTCAAAAATGGGGCATGAACCCCCCAGAAATGGAGCTAGTGAAGGTATGAACAATTAGTTATAATGAGGGGTGAAGGGGGCATATCTCGAAAGTACTAGAAATATTTCCCAACAATAGTTCAAAATCTAATTGAGGGGTGATTACAACCCAAAACCTCCACCTAGGTGGATAAAACCTATATTGGGAAACTAAATTATGTCAATCAAGAATGACATTTATATTTTCAGACTAATAAATGGGTCATGGGCTGGATGATTTCTAAGAGTTGGGTGACTCAAGGAGGAATGAAAACAAAAACCGAACCTCATTATTCGACCCTTCATAGGTATGCCCCTTCCTTATGGTGTAGGAATGATTGATTTAGAGGATTTCATATCCCTATTTCACAACTTCTAAGTTTCAATGAGAAATGATAACAAGGAGTTATTTGGATGCCTATATGTTGTGGATGTTTAAATATGGGTTTTTTAATGGTTTCTTTTAGGATTTTAAATGGGTTGTGAGATTGAGGTGATGTGCCAACCTCGTTGATTAAAATTGTGTGGAACAATTTATGAATACAAATGCTTGCTTGCTAGATAGGTTCTATAAATGCTTCAGGTATGTTGATTGATGTGTTTTGTTGGTACTTTCTTCAACCATTGTTGGTACCGTTGTGAGAAATTTCTAGTGATAACATCATGAATTTTTGCAAACATATAATCAATTAAACATAATCATGAGTAGATTTATCTTATTTATTTCCCCTTTTCTAACAATAGTAGAATTTAGTGCCAGAGAATTTAGCACAAATTCTCTTCTTGAATTTTCATTCATGAGATTCACCTTCTTAATACACTTAACCATTGACCACAATAGAATTTTATAAGTATACTAATGTAGTATCCATTTATTTATTCAAATAAATTTCTATATATATTTTAATAGAGATTGTACATGACTTACCTATACAGGATGCAATCAACCTTTGGAATTTTAGTTGGTTGTATGGACTTGTTGTCACAATTTGTACAACATCACATTATACAATACCCATCGATGGATATTCCAACTAGAGGAGTAAGTACTTCTATCACATACCATAATTTGACCTAAATTTAATTTGCACTTTCCTTTAATATCATACAAGAGGATATCGCTAAGTTCAAGCATGTGGTTCACAAGACATCTCTAGAGAGATCCATCCTATATGAAACATTTTTCACATTTAATGAATACTTTATTATTGGAAATCCTAATTAATTACCATGTAAAGGTAAAAAGTTCACTACCTCTCCTTCCAAAACATTTCAATATATTCCCATGGTGATATAATTTGGTTTTGAAGAACATTGATTGACCAAACTGAATTTATCATTTCTCCCAAGTACTTAATGTTATGATTTGGTTCATTTGTGTTGGCAAACCTTCAAATTGGTTTATTCCTTCAACCCTTAGGATAATACCTATCTCAAAACCCACCATTTTGTTTATTAGTCAAGATACTAAACTTCCATTCTCTAACTCATACAAGAAAATGTCGCAATGAAATGGTACTTCATTCATTAGTACACTAAATGAGTAAGGTCCCAAACTCTTCCCTTTAATAACATGTCAGTGATTCATATTTGTCATACGTTTTGTGGCTATGGAACCTATTTTCTTTGAACATATATGTAAAAATATGACATACTTGAGAATGAATGCCAACCTAGATTCTTATGAAATATTTTTAACTCTATTATTAGAATTGGTAACATTTATTCACTCCTCATTTTGCGATTTATATATCATAAAATAATATATTCATTCATTCTCAACTAATTGTATAAATTACTCAACATGGTTAACTATCTATGATGCATCCCATTCAATAAAGACACCATTTATTAGAATGTGTTTTCACCTCATAATGCATGTGGAAATAGAATATCTCCATTAAAA
>JASDQU010500612.1:95959-125590 GCA_032191745.1 Picea mariana | reverse complement strand
ATTGCATTTTTAATTTCTAAAAAATCATTTTCAACAATATCATTCCAAAAAAAAGATTGATCTTGCTTTAACATATTATGAATAGGTTTTACCATTCTAGAAAAATCGGGAATAAATATTCTAACGAAATTAATATTACCCATGAATGATTGGATTTATTTCTTGGAGGATGGGGCTTGAATATTTTGAATGGAAACAACTCTCTCTGGATCAACATTGATGCATAAATTAGATACAATAAGTTCGAGGATTTTTCCTACAATGACACCAAAAATTGATTTTGTAGGATTAAATTGTTGAAATACATCTTATTTCAGTATATAACTTAGACTAAATTAGATTTCAGTCGCCTATAAAGATAAAAAAAAATCCATACAACTGTTCTTTATGGAAACAAATACTCATAGTCAAGTTATGAAATAAAATAGCAATGGAAATAATTTATGAACAATAGACAATAACAGACAAAAACCTGTGCATAAACACTTGAAGAAAAAACACAGAAAAATGGACAGATTTGAGGAGAAAGAATGTTTTCTTTATTCAGCTTAAGAAAAATTATGAGTACATCAGCAGTCTATATTCAACATTAAAACCTTGTATAGTCACCCTATCTGAGCAAAAATGGAGTACATTTCCTTAGCAACACAGTCTAAAATCAACCATTGACTTCCAATAAAAACTGTACAGATTGTACAGTCACTGACAACAAAAATAAACTTTTTTTTTTTGCCCAGAAAAAGTATAGATACATACCTCACTGTACGGATTAATTAGCAATAGTAAAACACCTAGAAATCTTTGCCAATACTCAGTGGAAATTTATGTTCTAGTTGTAGCTACAAAGAAAGCATAAAAATTGTGTATGACCTCCTTCAATCCATACTATACGACTTCCACTAATGTTGAAACTATCTAGAAGTGCATGCCAATCCTACTAGGGATGCGTGCCAACTTATGGCTATTGAAACTCTTTCCCGCCACGCAAAGAAACCCTCTTGGGATGTGTGCCCCTTCACCTTTCCTCAACCTCTCCTCAAAAGTGTGCCCTCCTCCTAATGAGATTCCTTTTAAAGAAATTTAAAATGTAACTTCCCTAACCCTTGGACTTCCAATGAGATTGATGGTCAAGATTAGATATTGTCCTCGTGAGATCAACGATCACGACTTAATCATTCATTGAGGTCACTTAAGTCATTAAATTGACCCATAACAGCATAAAGTCATTTTTACATTAAAAATTTAAAAGACCCAACTTTATAAAATCACTTTATAAAGTTACTTTATAAAAACATATTCTAAAGTCACTAGGAGAAAAAATTTGCTTGGTCACTTTCGCATGCTGAGTGTTGCCAATGCAGAAGTACCTCCAAGTTACCAAATTTCAACACTCCCTCTTAGCGAGAGAGGTATTTCTGGTATCACCACCAGAATTTGTCTCCATCTCATCAGTTTCCATAGTTTCTCCCTCTGTACTAGAAGTATCTTCTCCCTCTGAACATGAAGCCACTACAACCACTACACTGGAAGCCTCTGTTGCTACCTCTGTTGTACCATGAACTGAATACATGCTCCTAAGAGACTACACACTCTCCTGAGCATCCATTTGTGTCGACTCATGCCTGGTTAGTCCTCTGAGAGTCTCGGAAGAAGATTGAGTCCCTAGTATCAACTCTCTCTCTCTCTCGTGCTACCTACCACCTTTCTGACACATAATTTGAGTCCAGAAATCCATTGGAACCCAACACAGTTCGACCCAACAACCTATACAGGCCCTCATACCTGACACCAAACATCGCTTTTGTGTCAGCAGTTTCTCCCATAGGATATAAAAACACATGTCCACCATAGAAGACAACTCCAAATCCACTCTCATCCAAAGCTGACACTGAGATCAAATTAACAGTCAACTCTGAAATATATAACACCTCGGAAACCTCCATAAGACCTCCTTACTCTATTTGGAATCTCACCCTTCCAACCCCCTTTATTTCAATTTGTGGTCCAACTCCACAATTCACTCTGCACTCTAATTCTATCTCTGTAAGATCAAGGAAAACTGACCTCAACCCAGTCATGTGCTGAGAAGCTCCACTATCCACAAACAATGACTCAATGTCCTTGAACGCTAGGCAACCACTACCCATGGGACCAGTCATGAGAGAGAACTCCTCATATCTCTCAACAAACTCTACAACCTTTGTTGAAGTTGATACTTCTGGTTTTGTCTTATTCTTCTTCTTGTTCGTACATTGACTAGCGTAGTAGCCAGTCTTGTGACATGCAAAGCATCGCACCTTGCTCATGCCTTTCTTCTTCTTATTTCCCTTTACCACAAGAGCAACGTTCTTTTCATATGCACCATCCAATGCCTTTTCCTGAGACCCCTCACGGATCTCCTCCTACGTAAAATTATCCCACAATCTTCTCCAGTCAGGGAGCTTCTCTCTGCCCACCACACACTTCACAAAAACCTCCCACTCCTTGGTGAAGCCTTTGAGGGATATCCGCACCAACTATGAGTTAGGAATGACTTCTCCAATAGCTTCCAACTCGTCCTTCACCTGTGCAACCTGGGTGAGGTAGGTGTCCACACTCTCTCCTTTGGCCATCTTAGCACCATGGAGCTTGTCCCGGAGAGCCATTTTTTTATTCTTGTTCTTTTCCTCATATAGACTTTTCAGTGCATCCCACATTTCTTTGGTTGTCTTCTTCTCGGCCAAGTGTGGAATAAGGTGGTCTTTAACCCAATCCAAGATGATTCTCTAATTATTGGCTTCCTTCACCTCATGAACATCAATAGCTATGGGATATGAAGAAGGTATAGGCACAATGGTGTTTGAAAACAACCATAATTTGTTCTCCTTGAGAACACTATTGACTCTAACCTTCCATTGCAGGTAGTTGGAGATCCCCTCCAACGTATCTTCAAATCTGATGGTGGAAGTCATCTTTGTCCTCCTGACAAATAATTTTTTTTGTCTTTCTTCAATCTAATGCTTCAAAAAATCACTTGTTTTCACAAGTGCCAAAGTTTCCCACTGAACTTCAGAGCACCTTCTCTGATACCATGTTTAAATACATATCATTTCAGTATACAACTTAGACTAAATTAGATTCCAGCCTCCTATAAAGATACAACAACCATGCAATTGTTCTTTATGGACATAAATACTCATAGACAAGTTCTGAAATAAAATAGCAGTGAAAATAATTTATGAACGACAGACAATAACCCTCATTTGGCACAAAATTCTGTGCATAAACACTTAAAGAAAAAACACATAAAAATGGACAGATTTGAGGAGAAAGAATGCTTTCTTTATTCAACTTAAGAAAAATTATGAGTACATCAACGGTCTATATTCAACATTAAAACCCTGTACAGTCACCCTATCTGAGAAAAAACAACTTACATTTCCTTAGCAACACATTCTGAAATCAACCATTGACTTTCAGTACAAATTGTACAGACTCTAACAATAGAAATAAACTTGGTTTTCATGCCCAGAAAAAGTATAGATCCGTACCTCACTATACGGATTGATTTGCAGCAGTAAAACACCTAGAAATTCATGCCAATACTCAACAAAAATTTATGTGCTAGCTGTAGATGCAAAGCCAACATAAAGATGTTGTACGGCCTCCTCCAATTTGTATTGTACGACCTCCAATAATGTTGAAATTGTCTAAAAGTGCATGTCAATTCTCCTAGGGATGCATGCCAACTTCTGGCTATTGAAACTCTTTCCCTCCAAGAAACGAAACCCTCTTGGGATGTGTGCCCCTTCACCTTCCCTCAACCTCTCCTCAAAAGTGTTCCCTCCTTCTCCTAATGAGTTGTCTTTTAATGAAATTTAAAATGTAATTGCCCTAACCCTTGGTCTTCCAATAAGATTGACGGTCAAGATTAGATCTTTCCCTCATGAGATTAGCATTCACGACTTAATCATTCGTTTAGGTCACTTAAGACATTTAAGTGACCCATAACATCATAAAGTCACTTTTACATTAAAAAATTAAAAGACCCAACTTTATAAAATCACTTTATAAAGTTACTTTATAAAAACATATTATAAAGTCACTAGGAGAAAAAACTTGATTGGTCACTTCTGCATGTTGAGCATTGCCATTGCATAAGTACCTCCAAGCTACCAAATTTCAACATCAATGACGTACCAAATTTTCTGCAACAAAGAAAAACTTGTTTGAGATGATCAAAATGATCTTCTCGGGTCTTGGAATAAACAGTTTAATCATAAAGATAAATTTGAACAATTTTACCGATTAGATCATCAAAATCTATTTGCATAGCTCATTGGAAGGTAGCACCTACATTAATCAAGACAAAAGGCATATGTTCGTAAGCAAAGGTTCTCCAACTTGTAGTAAAAGTATTTTTATATTCGTCAATCCTCTTGATGTGTCTTTGATTATATACTGAGAAATTGTCGAGTGATATCATGTGAGATCATGCTACTTATTATAAAATCAATTCAATATTAGGAAGAGGAAACTTGTCTTTAACACTTTCCCTATTCAAGGCATGAAAATCAACACATAATCTAATATCCCCATTATTTTTCCATATTTGGACAAGGTTTGGTACCCATAATAATTACTTTATAGGAAAAAGTATATGGGCATTTAAGAGATTTTCAATATCTTTCCTAATAGTTTCTTCCAGTGCATGATGTATTAGTATTTTTCTTTGTCTTATTGGTTTTGTTTATTCTTCAATAGGAATTTCATGTTGTGTTATACTATGATCAAAACCATGCAAATCTCTATATGACCATGCAAAGACATCTCGAAATTCACAGAAAATATACATAAATTTCTACTTTTCTTGTTTTGAACATTGATCTCCAACTTTTAGAATATTTGGATATTCTCAAGTCCCAATGTTCATAGGAATGGTCTTTCCTACCTTTCTTTTTATTCCTCCTCTATGTTTTCCTTTTTATTGCTTACATCAATTGATGAGAAATATATTTCCAGAGGGGTTAATCCCTTGGGGATTTTTTTATCTTCTAAATATATGATCTCTTTAATTTTCAAGGGATCATTCTGCAAAAAGGAACAAATGCTTTCATCATCAGCAAAAGCTTGCCAAGGTTCAACATTTTCCAGAAAATGAGGATGATATGAGACATAAAGGTACAATTTGGCATTTCATGGAGAAATTGCCTTGTAGGGTTGGCTACAAAAATATCGAGCCTATATGACATTGAATTTAGATCTATCCTGATATGTGTAATATTGAAAGATAGAATATTAGAAATCAGCTGCCAAACTGCTTGTGTATATCTCTTTAATATTTTATTAGATGGGGTATAAATTCTCTTAACTAAACTAATTATAAGATCAGAATCCCCAAATACAGAAATATGATAACAATCTATATTAAGAGAATTTTATATGTTCCACGTATCAAGGATTCAAACTATGTCACATTAGTATTACATGCAAACTCTAATCTGTAAGAAAAATTGTGAACTTTTGCTATAGGTAAGTACTATACCATCTCCATTTCCTTCACTAGAACATGCACCATCAAAGTGCATATGCCACATATCATCTTTAGGGTAAGAAGTATGTGCAACATAATTGTTATATTCTTCTAAAAATATAAAGTATACATTGATATCCTCTTTAATATAATTTACATGTGGTTGGGACACTCTTTCAATGTATGGTGAGGTTCGCCCTTCATGAAGAACAATGATATTCTTACCATTTTTAGGAAGGTACATGTGTGTTCCATCCAATTATATGTACCCACCAATTAAGGCTTTCCAGTATCTTCCTAAAATAATATAGAAATTGTTTATTAACATATCAACGAATTGAATATTGCAGGTGGTCTTGATTTCAAGATGTGCACACAATACCAAAGTTACATATTTGATTTCACCAATGGTAGCATGTTGTTGACTGTTATGTGACAACATAATTTTTAAATTTTCATTGGTGCGTGAAAGACCTAATTCTTTCATAATTATTTTATACATAACATTGGAACCAAATCGCCCATCAATCAAACAACAATGTGCAATCTTATCGATAATCTTCATTGAAACATAAAAATGAAGATTTTTTACATAATTCCTAGGAATATATACACCTAATTTATTTATATACACTTCTTCTTCATCTTGTTCCTCAGTCAAACTGGAAACAGTAGAAGTTGTACCTTCCATAAAATCTTCCAGATGTTTTTGATCTTTAGGAATAGTTACCATGTCTAATAAAGAGGCATCTTCTTTAATAATAGCCAATTGTTTCAAAATATTATATTTTGATGAAGAATATGAGGTTGGAGTTACCTTGGGACTCTAAGTACATTTGTTATTTGAGGATTATTTTGAAAAGAGGATGTACTTGGAGCAAAAATGCTTTTAGGAGGACCACCTTTTCTCTTTTTTCTGATAAGATTTATTATGAGTATCAACCATTATTACATCCTTTTCAGGAGCCCAATATAAGGTTGTAATAGTGGTATCATATATTTTTCCAAATATGTGTTATATTGCATTCTTTATGATCTCACAAGTGTTCTCATCATGATTTTTCTCACAGAAATTATACCGAGATCTTGAGAGTGTTTCTTTAGGTTGAAAACTTTACGTTTGATTTCTCAAGGTAGCAT
This sequence comes from Picea mariana, assembly GCA_032191745.1. NCBI lineage: Eukaryota > Viridiplantae > Streptophyta > Pinopsida > Pinales > Pinaceae > Picea > Picea mariana. The sequence goes on along the minus strand of JASDQU010500612.1, from coordinate 118,938 downwards.
ATGTGGAGGTTTTTGCAAAAGTAGAAGTAATACCCTTTCTCTCAAAATAATTCATCATGTTACTCATATCTTGTATAAGATGCAATACAGTTGACATATCAGTCTGTTTGACATAATCTTCAACAGGGAGACATATTCTTGTCAAGTGTTCTTCAAACTCTATACAAGTTTGTAGTGCAGACCCAAACTATTAGCATTCTTCTCTTCTATTCTATGATGATAAGAATATGGTAATGAATTGTAATAATGCATCAAAGTAGCTAGATTGTATGGTCGAATGATTTCCAGGATTTGATTATACATTTTAGTGAAATGCGAGTTAAAAGACTTGATTGTTTCACCTTTGTTATAAACAAGATTATTTTAATCTCTCAACAAATCTGTTGGATTTTGAGGTTGTCCATAAGTTGATTTAAACCAACATATTAATTCAACCCAAGTCGAAAAGACTTTAGGCAGTAATTCAAAGACATATGTAGTATCTTTTACTTCCAAAGAATTAATGAATAATATCATACATCTATCATTGTCATTTTCCCCTATGGTATGACATGCATTAGAAAATGCAACTAAATGTTCATTGATAGAGATGATTCCACTACCTGAAAATTTGGCCAAATGATCTTTAAAATTCGAAATATGATTGGTAGTTGGATTTAGATTCAAAGGAGAGGATACATGCCAAGGTGTAGCATTAGCATCCTCTTCTAATTGCAATAAATCGTATTGCTTGATCACTCTTGCAAGATTTTTGGTTGACCAGAAAGGATTGAAGTGATTATACATGCTTTCAATTAAAGATGAGGAAGAAGCACGTGAGGAAGCAAGTCTGCTAGTAGTATTGAAACCAATAGAAGAAGTCATTGTGATATTCTTGGGAGATAAATATATTGATAAAATTGTAACCTTAGTCTAAGAATTAGATATGGGTTGTCGAAGCCCTGGATGAAGGTTTTCTAGGATTTCCTTCCTTCTTAAAATTTCAAAGAAGGGATCAAATTTGAGAGAATCACCTCTTGTTCGTCGTGATAAATGAGATTGAGTAGTCATAAGACAACCTTCTAATGAAGAGGTTGATTATGAGCTTTCCTTTGAATGTATACTCTTTTCTCTTGAATTTTTATATCACAAGCAATAACTTCCCAAGAACAAGTTCTTCAGGGGAAATGGTTGTTTCTAAGACAAAATAAAAGAGGCCTAAAGTTATGATTTTTTCATCAGGAAGATGAAACCTTATGTTTGTTTTTTGAGTGGTAGACAAAGTCATTAAACTAGAAAAAGAAAAGAAGAAAAGAACGAGGGAGTAAAGAAAAACTCCCTAGTATGGTCGCCAAAGAAATATTGATGCAAGGAATGGAAAAATACTTACTCAATATTTTTAGAATCTCCTCAAGCTAGGTGAGATAGGAAGGATCATAACCCTAGGTTTATATCCTTTCAAAATTCTCAATCAAACCTCAAGAAATATGGTTCTTGGATCTGATATTATTTTATAAATATGTAATTTTTATGTCTCTTATTTAAAATAATCTGAATTAAAGTAAAGAGTGTACTTTGAAAGTAAATGAATTTATGAAAACATGTAGATAAGCAAAATATGAAATAAACAAAGAAGAAATTTGAAAATTAGAATATAAAAAGTCTCATAAGTGAGAAGAAATCAACAAATCTTTTATTTAATATAATTTTGAGTTACAAATAAGACTATCTCTCTAAGTCCCTACGAGGACTTGGACTAGTGTAATTCTTGGAAGTCCAGGAGGTTATTTGACTCATATGTGCCAAAACAAATGAAGATCAGAACATAAAACCAAGTTGGATCAGTGCAAGCTACATGTACATCATTGTTTTGAATTTTGCAAAACTAGCATTAATTAGCACTGAATTACTTCAGAACTTCTAACTAAGACCAAACAAATATTCAAGAAAATGAATGACCTTGGAGCATATAATCGGTCAATGCTTCCTAGTATTTTCTTTGTCGCCTTCAGAATAACCCTGTTGTCAACAAAATAACTCGGTTCTATTGAAAACTTAGTATGGAATGAACAAATAATAATCTCACTTGAGGTTAAAGAATACCTTATCAAAAGTTTTACTTCTCTATTTTCTCATGTCATTCTTTGTTTTTCTCTCTTTCTTTTATATCTTCATGAAGTAGTTGGGTAGTTAAACTACTTTTAGTTTAAAGATTTAATTAACATTTATTTAAGAGAAGACAATTTTATTTGTTATAAGGATAAATATATTTAAATAATAGGTGGGGTGCCACTAGGTCTTCATTCCTTCATTTTCCATAAATTCCCTTGTAACTCCAAAACATGATTTAACAACATGATATATATATATATATCAACAACATGAAATATATCAAAATAAGACACCCATCCAAAATATACCAAATCAACAAATACTTGTATATCCCCAAATACCAAAATAATATGATATTTAAAGTTTCCAAAATAATATCATATACGTGTTGTCCATCCCAATATTGTATCAAGTACCTAAAATAGAAATGTCATGATACAAATAAAAAAAAGGTGGGGATATTTATTTTTGAAAAAATCCTCACTTTCTTTTCTACCTTATGACACATCTGGTCTAAGATTAAGAAAGTTTGCATAATAAGACTTTTTCTCATCCAACTTTACTATTTCAGGGTGCATTTCATTGAAGGTAATCTCTCTTCTGCCTATTTCTACTTTTGTTGATTGTGTTTTAGAATGTACAGAAGAGGATTGGGATGCCTCAGTTCTGGGATAGGTAATATGTTTCTTTCCTTTGTCTATATGGAGGTTAATGGGAGGCACTTTTTAATATTTAGGAGGAGAATGGTCCATGGATGAATTTTATGCAACATGTGGTGTTGTGTGCAGAGGAAGGGGATTATCAAGCCATTGAGAAATACTAGAGGGAGTATTTACATGGTTTTTATCCTAACCATCATTGACTGGATGGACAGGGGGCTCAAGAAATTCCATAATGTTGGGATGTGGCTATAGAGGGGAACTAGAAGGAGTTGGGGGCTAAGGTAATGCAAGTTGTCCACTAAGGTTTAGGTAACCAGTTTGTACTAGTTGATTAAATTACTCCAAATTATCATCAAGTGAATGGAAAATCACATCCTCTTGTGGCTCCCTTGTTGCCAAAATACATTTGGAATCCTACCTCTTCTTTCTCTATTTCCTCCTCTGTTATTCCCTCAACTGAAAAAAGCTCATATAATTTCCATCATCATTTAAATTAGTGCAAAATTCTTAAAGTAAAATACAAGACACAACAAAAAAAACATCCATTGCAACTTTGTTTAATACGATTTAGTTATGGCTCGAAGAATAGCACTGTAGATCAAGCATAAAAGGGAGAAATTGAATAGGAATAATGCAAGACAAAGAAGAAAATTCATAACTCAATAGACATGCAGATTTTCGTTTCAATTTTTCAAATATAAAGTATATTTCTTGAAATTTTCTCTATATATGAATAGTCTACATCTCTTTTGAAGAAGGGAATGCATGTAAATGAAAATATATATGACATGAACAAATGGTAAAGGGGGTATTTTGCGAAAAGTGACATATAATGAAAGGAATGAATGAAAATTCATGTTCAAACTTTAAACTCAATCAACATTCATGTATATATCTTTTAGACAAATACACTCTTTCCATTACATAACCAATATATACTTTTCACTTTTTTCAAGCATTAATTGTTTTGATTTTTTTTGAAAAAAAAATCAAAACAATTAATGTCAATCACTATGCTCTTAAACCGACATATTCATAATATATCATGTGCCAAAAATTGTATATGAAGAGATTTTACAACAACCCAATTAACATCCCTGCTCAAAAATACCAAGTTGTCCATTCATTTTCAAGAGACCTGGGAGGAATATGAAATCCATAAATATGGGAAATCCTCTTAAATTGCTTCTTTGTAAACCATCTTGTGTATAATAATTTCAAATTATTCTTTAATTATATAAACAAGGGAAAATGATCATGAAAATGAAAATATAAATGATCAAGATAAAAATGGAATAAATGTATGAAAAACTATTTAAATAATGAGGAGAAAATGTAAAGTTTATGCAATAAAACCAATTTAAAATTTTAACTGGGATGACATGCCTTTTAAACTTGTTTCGATTGCCAAACCACTTATTCTTTGACTAGTTTCAACTCAAACTCCACATCATACTTGAACATGAAAACGTTGCACAAATAAAAAAAACTGACAATTGTCATTCAAATTCAACCAATACCAATTACTTTTGTATACCCATTCTACATAATCGTGACCATTCGAGACTCTAGGATTATAAAAGAGTGAAGGCTAGGTATGTGAGCCATTGTGTAGTAAAAAAAAATTAATGGATTTATTAGTATAGCCAGGAAAAAAAATGGTGTGTGGCCAAAATCTTTTCACAGAGAGGAAGGTTAATGTTGAGCATGTAATGTGCTTTTTCCTTCATCAAATTCAAAACAAAATGATACCCATTACTCCGATATGGAGAGAGTGAGTTCAAGCAGAGTTAGAACTGAATATGAGAGCTAGAAATGGACATAGGTTGTATCGAAAATAATCCCATCGAGATGACCAAAGAAAGAACTAGACAACAGGCATCCCCACACGATTGTATGGACAAATGTACGTATGCGACATACATACAGATACGATCTACAAGAAGAAGAAAAAAAAATAAAATCGTGATTATACGGACAGATATGGCTCTGCAATTCAGTGGTTGTACAACTGAGTATGTTCTGCAAATAAAATCGGTAGTTGTATAGTCGTGTATAGCTCTATAATTAATTCAATGATTGTACGGAAAGAAAAATTGATTATTAAAATCGTATGGGCCATTTTATCTTATATTAAAATCGTATGGATCGTGTGCAGATTGGATGTACGGTTTGTATGGAATTTGAAGTATGTTAATTGATTGGTCGGAAGTGTTTTTTCTTTTCTTTATATATATATAAAAGAGTATTTATTATTCTTCTCACAATTTTCTTTGTGCTTCCAACTTTGTGATTTTCTGGTTATAACGTTCTTTAAAATATTCTTGAGAATTTCCTTTTACAGAGTAATTTGTCTTTCACAAAATTTATGATATTTTAATGCCCAAAAACCCGATTGTAGTCAACAACCAAGATATTAGAGAAACTATGAAAATTGGATATAGCTAAAACCCAACATATATGTTGTCAAGGGAAACAATATTTAACCAAGGATTTGGTGGCCAAGGGCCCAAATAAGACTAAATAAGACTTGCTTTGATACCAAATGTGATGAACTAATCTAGTTCAGATCACACACACTCAAAATATTTGGAACAATATAAATAAATCCATGTGGATAAATAATATATTAAACAAATGACTAACAATATAAATATGATAGTATTTACAAATGAGAGTCATACATATACCGAGGTTCCCTTTCACTAAGAAACATGACCTTTCATTAGGATGTGTCTCTTCATTACTTTACTACTTATTAATTGTTGTTATTATTTATTTATATTTATATTTTGTATCTCTCTAAGGAGCTCAAACTCTTCCAATAAATTAATACTATTTTCACCATTTTCCATGTCATATCCTTCTTTGTATATTAAACTTGAGGCATCTTCAAATTTATTGTCTAGCCTTGTTTAAGAACTTCGCATGAATGGTTAAATGATTATGAATCTTTTTTTAATTCAAGGTCCTAAACAATATCAATCAAGTATTTTATAACATTCTTTTTCTCAAAAATACTCCATGCATAGAAGCAACGTCATCAAAATTAGCTAAGGATTAATTTTGTATTCAAAATAATGAAAACCAAAAAATTAAATTCTTCACCTAACTGTCAAATTATACAATGATTTTTAAATGGTTAATCTTCAACTGTAATAAATTGTCATAATTCATCATTGAGACATTATTCTCTCTCTCAAGGAAATTTTGTCCCTCTTATTTTCTTGTGCAATGGATTGGTGCAATTTGTCTATTGGTGATATTTTCTCATGCACTCTTGCTAGGAGGTGAATCACTCTCTTTGGAGGATTGGTTTATGATCTAGGCTTTCTCTTGGTGAATAATCTTTGCAGGTTTGCTTGGGTTTGAGGGCAAATTTCTGCAATTTTCTTTGATTATCTTGCTTGGAGAACCCTAAGAGGGTTAGGAGTGTCTATCCCCTCCTTCAACACCATTTTCTGATTTAATTGAGGTCATTCAAGGGTATTTTCAAGGGTTAGGATTGTCTATCCCTTTGAAAACATTCTTGGCTAGGGTTTTAAAACTAGGGGTCAAGATGGTCTATTCCCCTAGAGTTTAAAAACTAGTTTCCCATTAATTTGTTGATCTAGGACACATAATGGTTTGGGATCAAGGTTCAAGTCTCTTTCCATTTCCACCCTAACTTACTTATTAACTTTACAAATCCATTACCTAATATATAAGGTGATATTCTTTGCATTGAAAAACATGAATATTTCTCTCTTAAAGCCATTGTATTTATGGTTGAATTGCTCTCACTCTAAGCTATCTTTTTATTCTAAAACAATTTCATTTCTTACAAGTTTACTTGTTGTTGTATGTTATCGCATAGTTTGTAGTTAGGGTAAAAGGAAGATGAAAGGATGTCAAACTGGCATAACTTGAACCAATCCCACCACTGTCACCTCAATGGGAAGGTTATTTCTATTTAGGGAGGTAAGGCCCAGGGGAGACATCCCCGGTGACCTGGGGTTTTGAGAAAGAAAATGTTTAGTAAGGCTAAGTGATAAATTCCCCCTCACAAGTCACCACCGAGAAGAAAGTCTGGCTTATAGCCAATAAATATGAAAGATAAGAGGAAGTAGTAACCAATAAGAGTACCTGCCTGAGACAAAGCAACAATGAAACTACATGCACAATCTTGCTTGCTGGTTAGTACTTCATATAATCAATGAATTTCTGATAATAAGCAGTTGATAAACAATATTATTGTTTGAAGAAAATCAAAGTTGTACAATGGCAATGATTACAATATATATATCACTTCACAATAAATTCTAATGAAGCTTCACAATAAACAATGGGAATTTATCATTTATGTAAAAATGCTTGAAGCAACGCTTTAGCTAGTCATTCAATTGCTTTAAAGACAAATAGAAGTTGCGATTTTATAGAAAAAGTAGAAGGTAGCAGCAATAGGGTTAGAATATTAGTCTGAGCTAGGGTTAGAAAGGTTAGTAATTTCTCAAAGTGTTTGTTTGTTTGAATTTGTGATGAAGCCACTCTAGAAATAAGGTCTTAGACTAGTGTGCTACTAGGGCATATGGAGTCAAAAGAGGTTGCAAGGTTGAAGGACTGAAATGATAATGAAAGACCAAAGACAAGAGGGTTAAGTGTTGAGGTGTTTCTAAATCAAGGCCTCAACAATGAAATCCYAGGGGAGAGAGGCTCACTAAGATGCAGAAACCCTAGGCCTCAATGCTCTCTCCTCCTTCTTTAGCCCAATGGCAATGATAAAATGGCTAGCTTGAATACTGATTGATAAAGTCTAAGACAAGAGAGTTTTTAAGGGATGTGTTGCTAAAGMAAGGCTTCACTAGACAAACCCYAGGGAAAACGACTCACCAAGGTGTAGAAACCCTAGGCCTTGGTGCGTTTTCTCCTTACTATCTCAACAACAAGGATAAAAATGGCTAGGTTAGAAGAAAAGGATAGAGTGTTGTTATGGCAAGGCTCTATCTTACTTCAGCAAATAAAATGGCTCAAAATCTTGGTTGGGACATGAGACAAGGACCTTTAGCATGTGCTTGTGACCTAGGGTTTAATTCAACAAATTATAATAATAAATGCAAGAAAACAACACTACAACCATTCAATCAAGAAGTTTTGCAAAGATTTACTTACATTTAACCAACAAATCACATAGCAAAACCCTAGTTGTAATACCTTCGACCAAGAGAAATGCCAAGAAAAGTCTTCCTTCAACAAGTGTGCCTCAATATTTCAGCCAATAACCCTAAGAAGGGAAAAAATTTCAGACCTCACCAAGTGGTGAGTGAAAGATGATGAAAATAAGAGAGTTTTGATCTCTTATTTATACAATACCAAGTGACCTTATTAAAATTTAGGTCACCAAAAGGCCGACAAGGCCAAAATAAAAAATAATATTGTTTTACATTAAATGTCTTAAATTAAAACCCTAATCAAGTTAAAAAAATACGTCATGCCCCTTCTAGGGTGATGTTATCCCTTTCTAAGGCAAATGTAGCCTCCTAGAGAAAAACATTAGCCCTCCTTAGGCTTCTCCAACCTACCACACGTGCCAAACTGCCCTATCTGTCTGAAAAAACGTCCATGAAGCAAGGATGACATCATGAACCTCATGGATGATGTCCTAGGCCTTCCAAGGAAAAAATTATAGTAAAGGGGGCACAAACCCCCTAGGTATAGGTCTGCTCAACTGCCTCTGGTGGATTCTTCTACTCTTCTTTGGTACAAACGATCTTCCTTGTTTCTGCCCCCTGCTAGGGTATCAACATATATCGAGTGGGCTATTCATTCCCATGGAGGTATGAACTAATCATCTCCCCATGTGTACCTGTCCAACGTGGTACTTGTCTGTCGGGCATGATCCTGCACATCAACAAATACACCCTCCATGGGCTCATAAGTCACAAGGATCATAGCAATGTCAATCACATCTAATCATCAATATTATTAAACATGTGTATAAAACCCCTTTACCCCGGTCTAGTGCTCAAAGACATTATACAAGTCTGGAATGCAAGTTTGGAGGAAGTGACATGATGTCCTATTGGGCTAGTGTCTACTGGAAGAGGGATGTTTCTGGAAAGGATTAAATCCAAGTCATGTAAGTGGGTGAGGTGGATGGGGATGCATGTGCAAAATGTTCAGTGATAGTAGGTATGGATTACCGGTGGGTTCTTTTGTGGAGGGTGAGCTGCACCTGTCATGGATGCAAATGTTTCCAGGCCCATTCATGCCTTTCATCTTCATTATTTTTCTTTCCAAGATGCTTAGTCAAAGGAAACTGCCCTGTCTTGGTGACCAGTGGTGGCAATGTTAACCACAAGCATTTCATGGAAATGAGAAGGTCGGCTCGTGATGAGACCCCCTTTCTCTTAGTTATGCCACCAAGAGACACTACCCTGGCATGGTGAGCAGATGCTAGTAGTGTCATACCGCTAGATGCTCATGGAACTGATTGGTTGGCTCGTGATGAGACCCCCTATCCTGTAAACAGGTCTTGTCTTATTTTTTTTTATCTTTTTATTGCTTTTTTCTTTCAAGAAGCTAGTAAAGGGACATTTCCCTCGCATGGTCACCAGTGGTGGAAATGTTACCCACAAGCACTTTCACAGAAATGAGAAGGTTGGCTCGTGATGAGACCCCCTTTCTCTTGTCCATGCAACCAAGAGCCACTACCCTAGCATGGTAACCAACTGCTAGTAGTGTCATACGGTTAGGTACCCATGGACCTAATAGGCTGGCTCATGATGAGACCCCCTATCCCTCAACTAGGTCTTTCTTTATTGTTTTTTGTGGGTCCCTTTGTTTCTTGCTAAGAATATTTTTATTGCTTTCTTGGGGATCCCTGGGCGAAGCATCTTGAGGTTTTATTTCTTAGGATTTTATGTTTTTCCAACTTTCTTTTACCTTCTGGGCCTTTATCCCCTTCTTCCCACAAGGAAAGGTGAAACCCTTAAATGATTGGCCAACCCCATGCTCAGACAAATGTAATGGGATGGATGAGCGGGAAGCAAGATTGAAAAGTGGTAATATGATGGGAGCATACAATGACTTCTCAAAAATCCCCCTAGTGGCAACTCAAAACCTATGGGCACAGGCTTACTAGGGAATCTCGTCATCCCCCCCAGACATGGTCAAGTGGATAAGTATAATATCCAAGCATTTGTTAGAAACAAAATAAATTAAATGCATATATTCAAAGGTTTTGAGGATCAGAGTGACACATACCATGGTACCCGGACTCATTACTTCATGGAGCAAGAACCATCTCTGATACAGGACGAAGCCGAAGGTGATGGATTTTGTTGTTGTTGACAAAGTGGTGGTGCTGAAAGGGAGAAAAGATGGGCTCTCCAGGGCCATTATCAAGTCAATATGGCTCTCGGTACTCCATTTCTAGGACATGTGGGCCTCAAGACATGATCTCCTAGTTATCCCTTGTAATGTCCCCACTTTGGGACATCATCACAGTGCAGAGGTTTATGATGACCAAAGTAGCCAGATGGATGTTATAGCGAGTACAGGGGTTATTGAGAGGCATTGTGGGGTCCATCTTGCATTGCTCATCATATTCCATCATTATGAGCCATTCCGCACAGGTTGGCTTTGGTTTCGTTGCATTCCGAGGATTTCCATGATTTTGACTATTTTGAGCTATAAGTTAATCAAATTCACTGAAGAGGTCATTTTGGGCACATTACTCTGAGGAACCTCTCAGTGTAATAGCTCATTGGAATTGGGAGAAGCAACACTACATAATGGGATGGTGAGAAGTGACTTTCAGTGGCCAGGGAATCCACAAGGAGAGATAAGGTGTTTTCATAGGTAAAAAGGTTAATTAATTAATTAAATATTAATAAAATGAAAGTCACTTTGGAGGGACAAGGAGAGAAAAAAGTATAAAGGAAAGGCAAGGGCCTCTACTCAGGCATTCATGTATGATCATATTTTGATATCTGGCTTTTAGCTAGTGAGCCCAACATTGGGGGTTTTGAGGGTTTTGACTTAACAAACCCTAGAGGACAATTTGGTGGTGAAAGATTCCAGCTAGCTTGTCCCAAGCTTGGTCCCAGAGATGCAATACACTACCACACCATTCTAGTTTCAGATCTACTCAGTTGCAGGAGGATTCTACATCAGTTGCAGGGGCAAAGAGAGAGAGGGTGCACCAGTTAGGGTTTCCAGTAAGAGAGGTGCACCATCCATTGAGGGAGGTTTCATCCTAGCTGAGGAGAAGTGATTTTGGGAATTCCAAGTATTGGGTTTTCCTTGCAGGTGTATTGACATCATTCTTGGTCATTTCCGGAGGCATTTCAATGGAGGGTTTATTTGTATTGAGAGTGGGGCGATTTCCCAAGAGGAGGGTGCACCATTTCTTGGAGGGTGGCTAGATCCAAGGGTCTAGTAGGTCCTTTGATGATTTGAGCACTTGGGTTTTCATTGCAGCGTCCTGATCTATCATTCTAGCTGATTTATGGAGCCATTGCAGGTATCTAGGAGAGAGGCTGAATTATTAGGGTTTGACCCATTCAGGAGGGCGCACCATACATTGAAGGAGGTTCAGATCCATAGGGTTTGAGAGGGATCTTGGAGATTCTGACACCTGGGTTTTTCTTTCCATCACCCGATCTACTGTTTGGCATCTTTCTTGGGGTGATTGGACACATTTGGCAGCAGGGCCGAATTGTTGAGGAGCTTCAGCATTCGAGCAGGACGTGGCATCATCCAGTTAGGGTTTATACACTTCATACGACCAGTTCTACCTTGGTATTGGTATTCATCTCTTATCCATCCTTTGGAGGCTTATTTTGTATTGTCGGGAGATTTTTGTAGCATCTCATACTTCTATCTTAGAGCCATCTCTTGAGCATTCCAGACCGGCATCTTCATTGTAGAAGGTTCCTCTATTTCATGAATAAAATCATATTTGAGATGTTTTGGCTTGTCTATCATATTGCATATGGTTGAGGTATGTTCCATGGTTATATATTCTTGTTTATAGTTTCATACACACATATAAACACATCATTAAAACCCTAAGCATAACTGTAAGCAAAGTTTTTGACAAAATACCACAACCAGAAAAGTTTAAAAAGACACAAAAACCATGATGATCCTGGCATAATGGCTTGGGATCAATACAATGGTATCAGAACTTAGATACCTGCCAGCCCGTGGGAATTAGCACATGCATGCAGAACCATAGATGGGTCTTCCATAAGAGGAGATGGATATTGTGGATTTTACTAGAGAGATTGTACGTAATAGATGGGAATACTACTACGACCTTAGTGAGTAAACTAGGGCCCTAATAACCTTCCAACAATATTTATCCTTAAAATATCCTAGGTGGAAAACAGATGAGATTGCATTCCAGGTCAAAAAAGTAGAGGAATGCATGGACGCAATATCTAGATGGAGGGAAGCACAGAGAAAGCCCACACCCATTAGGAGCACGCAACTTTGCTATAGTTGCAAGGTGCCTTGGGAACTAGATCATAGGTGTAGGGGTAAGGGTAAGAATCATATCATAGGAGTGATAGATGTTTATTTGGAGTAGTCTAATGATGATAGTGACTCTTGCACAAAGGCTAGTGATAGTGACTCTTGCACAGAGGATGATGATTTTAGCATGCTTGAGGAGGATAGTGACCCTTGTATAGTGGATAGACAGTCGGGTGGACAGGATGATAGCACCAGTACTTCATTAGACATATCGCATGGTGTTGATGACCTTACACCCCAACAGAGTGGTGAATCTAGTGAGGACTCACACGTGTTAGCACCTACGAATGACCATCTTCCTATGGTGGTCGTGACACATTTTTTATCCTTCTAGACACCCCTAATAGCCATGTCACTTGAGAAGGTCATTGGCAGGTTAGATATGATTGAGGAGCCTTCTGTGAGGGATGCACACCACAAACATGTACATCCATAGATCCAGGAGGAGATATAGGGTGTCCAGACAGTGGACCTTACACACACAAATTAGCATGAGGAGATTGAGTCACAAATTTGGGAGACTCCATTAGTTGAGCGGATTGCGGAGACTGACAGGGTGATGGAGCACTTGCTTCCAGGATCGGCCTGCATTGATGAGGATGCACTCTTTAGCAGTCAAGATGACCATAGCACATGTCTGGATACATCTATATAGGATCCAGGCGTAGATGATAGTAGCAGGTTGAGTGCACAAGAGGATACGACTGCCCATACAAGATACAGTGTGATTCAGGGTGAGATAGCATCTAGTGATGGGGTGTAGCGGCATATAGGAGGACCCAACAACACAATATATAGTGGGAATTCCAGCACATTATCTTATGCAGAGAGTGTTTCTGAGGGTTCCAGACTTGACACTAGCAGTGAGAGATGTGAGGTGACACCTCAGCATGACTGTGATCAGGTGTCACACCACTTACTAGAGCAACTGAGATTCAATGAGGATGTTGGTGGTCTAGTGGAGGAGCGTCAGTTGATGGATGAGAGTGAGGATTACCCAGAGTCACTGATGAGTACAGAGAGTTATGATCTAGAGGCACAGGAGATACACTCCATGAGGATCTTTGATACAGTTGAGCACTCACTGACGCATGGGGACTCCGAATCCAGGGAAAAATTTGAGGATACGTCCATTTGTGTTCCGAGAGCAGTTGGCCTCCATGTAGGGGTTGATCCATTAGTACGCCCAGGATCTAGGATGCATCATGAGTCTACAGGAGATGACGTGAGTATGCTGAAGCATACAATGATGAGTGGTAGCTCACAGATACATGTTGAGATGTATGGTGGGATTCAGAGGAGTATAGTGCCTTGCAGTGACGAGACACACCTAGGGGAGCATGTAGATGTCACCCCTCTGCAGCAACACCTAGTTATGATAGATCACCTTCACCATATCAGTAGTTGCATGGTAGGTGAGAGATGGAGGTCAGTTGACCAACAGTTGGAGTAGTTACTTCCGATTGTACTGGAAGGTTGGGATTCGGTGATGACCACAGGACAGTATTTATCATGGATACAGATGGATGAGCTTCTGGTCAAACCCTTGGGGTTGACCAAAGCATGTGACACCTTCCATTCCTATAGTCAGTTGCATCTGTTTATGTTACCCTGTCCTGAAACCTTTATCATAGACAACAGCATGAGGAGGGATAGGTTGTGGCTGAGGACATGGGGAGTGACTAGGTCAAGACCACCTGACAAGAGTACTTTTACAACATCCAACAGGATAGAGGTGGATCTTCATAGGTAGCCAACGGAGACTTGGTACGTGATGATGAGCACCATAGGCCAGATGATAGCATATGAGCACAAGGGGATTCTGATAGTGATCAGTCTGACATAAGAGCAGTTAGAGGAGATTGGAAGTGATAAACTTCCAAGTCTACCATGGGATCCAGGAGTTCACTTGGTTAGCAGGGTGTTTCACTACATGGTGACCCAAGTTGCGCCAGAGAGCCACACATTCCACCAAGGGTTGGTTTGGAGTGGGCCTGCAGGGACTTGCCCTATGGAGCGAGACAGTTTCTCTATCTTGATCATTATGATTGGGCATGGATATGGTTGGGCAGGTAGTACTTCTACAGAGACATTTTTACAGATACAGTTTCTGGACAACAGTTCCAATGGTCACAGGTATTTCAAAATGAGGATCCAAGAGAGGAGGATCTAGTACGTATGCAGGGGACAAACAATCATAGTCAGAGTAGTGCAGGGCCAACATGGTGATCTTCGACATAGGTTAGCATGGGACCCAAGGATTGCAAAGTTGATCATTTATTTGACTGACAGGAGCGAGTGGACCTTTACAGGGGAAAGTCGTTCTGACCTTCCATGGAGCTTCAGTGTTGAGAGGAGCACATCGCTTGAGAGTGTCTCATGGAGGTCTTGCAGTACCTCATGCTGGCATCAAAAGGTGCAGTTGATGGATGTTGTGTTGAGCTCGATGGTAGCTTGGAGGATAGACTCATTCCAGGATGAGGCCATGTGTCATGTGCAGGAGGCTCACGAAGTTGGTGTATTTTAGGCTTATGCTTCCCAGGGGAAAGCAGTTCATGAATTCATATGGGACCTAGGGGGCAGAGTGTATGATTGTTCATCTTTGAATGGGTTCTATTGTGTATCCCACATGTGGACATGGGATCCTAGTACTATGCCTGAGGGGATTTGGTTATTGCTTGAGGACAAGCAATTTTCTAGCAAGGAGGGTTGTAATGTCCTCACTTTGGGACATCATCACAATGCATAGATTTATGATGACCAGAGTAGCCAGATGGATGTTATAGTGAGTACATGGGTTATTGAGAGGCATTGTGGGGTCCATCTTGAATTTTTCATCATATTCCATCATTATGAGCCATTCTGCACAGGTTGTCTTTGGTTCCGTTGCATTCCAACGATTTCCATGATTTTGAATATTTTGAGCTATAAGTTAATTGAATTCACTGAAGAGGTCATTTTGGGCACATTACTTGGAGGAACCTTTCAGTGTAATAGCTCATTGGAATCGAGAGAAGCAACACTACATGATGGTATGGTGAGAAGTGACTTTCAGTGGCCAGGGAAACCACAAGGAGAGATAAGGTGTTTTTCAGAGGTAAAAAGGTTAATTAATTAATTAAAGTGATTTAATTAATTAATTAAAGTGATTTAATTAATTAAATAAATATTAATAAAATGAAAGTCACTTTGGAGGGACAAGGAGAGAAAAAAGTATAGAGGAAAGGCAAGGGCCTCTACTCAGGCATTCATGTATGATCATATTTTGATATATGGCTTTTAGCTAGTGAGCCCAGCATTGGGGGTTTTAAGGGTTTTGACTTAACAAACCCTAGAGGATGATTCAGTGCTGAAAGATTCCACCTAGATTGTCCCAAGCTTGGTCTCCAAGATGAAATACGCTCCCACACCATTCTAGTTCCATATCTACTCAGTTGCAAGAGGATTCTACATCAGTTGCAGGGGAAAAGAGAGAGAGGGCACACCAGTTAGAGTTTCCATCAAGAGGGGCGCACCATCCATTGAGGGAGGTTTTGTCCTAGCTGAGGAGAAGTGATTTTGGGAATTCCAGGTATTGGGTTTTCCTTGCATGTGTCTTGGAATCATTCTTGGTTGTTTTTGGAGGCATTTCAGTAGAGGGTTTATTTGTATTGAGAGTGGGATGATTTCCTAAGAGGAGGGTGCACCATTTCTTGGAGGGTGGCTAGATCCAAGGGTCTAGTAGGTCCTTTGATGATTTGAGCACTTGGGTTTTCATTGCAGCGTCCCCATCTGTCATTCTAGCTGATTTGTGGAGCCATTGGAGGTCTCTAGGAGAGAGGTCGAATTATTAGGGTTTCATCCATTCAGGAGGGTGCACCATACATTGGAGGAGGCTCAGACCCATAGGATTTGAGAGGGATCTTGGAGATTCGGACACCTGGGTTATTCTTGACATCACCCGATCTACTGTTTGGCATATTTCTTGGGGTGATTGGACACATTTGGTAGCAGGGCCGAATTGTTGAGGAGCTTCAACATTCCAGCAGGATGTGGCATCATCCAGTTAGGGTTTTTGCACTTCATACAACCAATTCTACCTTGGTATTGGTCTTCATATCTTATCCATCCTTTGGAGGCTTATTTTTTATTGTCGGAAGATTTTTGTAGCAGCTCATACTTCTATCTTGGAGCCATCTGTTGAGCATTCCAGATCACCATCTTCATTGTAGCAGGTTCCTCTATTTCATGAATAAAATCATATTTGAGATGTTTTGTCTTGTCTATCATATTGCATATGGTTGAGGTATGTTCCATGGTTATATCTTCCTTTTTATAGCATATAAACATATCAGTAAAACCTTAAGCGTAACTGTAAGAAAAGTGTTTGACAAAATACCACAACCAGAAAAGTTTAAAAAGACACCAAAACTGTGATGATCCTAGCATAATGGCTTGGGATCATTACATCCCTAAAAGTGGGGGACAACATCTGGCTCCAACTCAGGGACATGTGCTCACCGTAGAGCACATGAGAACCTCATCATGTCTGGCATAACTTGTAACCTGCTTGATCTCAATAGAAACTATTAGTAATCATTTGGGGTGGTGATATCACCCCCATCTCATATATATATATATATATATAATTGAAATAAAAGAAATCATATGTACAAGTGTGAAAGCAAATTACTCTAACATGCAATGCAATGATATATACAATGAATGCAAAATGCCTACCTACTTACCTGCACTTACCTGCTGGTTGGATGCTAGGTGTAGTCAAACAACCAGTGAACCTATCCAGCAACGTTCCACAATACATGCCTTTGTGCTTCATCATAAACCAAAACAATGATAATTCAAGCACAAAAATGACATGGGTTAGATTATATATCATATCATTGGAAATCACAAAGTCTAACTTATGAAGGCGGGTGGGAGGGATACAATCATGCCAATTCAATCTCTAAGGAAAGTACTCAATACACTTCAAGAAGGGGTCATGAAAAGTCCAAGATTCAGAGCACTGAATCAAAAGGTCTGCAAACTAGATACTTAGGAAGTCCTCACAATCAGAAATCAAGGAAAGGATTGACAAAGATATAGTAGATGACTGGAAAATTCTTAAGGGAAAGTTGAAACACTGAGATAACAGACTCAAACTTGTAGTATTCAACCAACCCTTGGACTCTAGGGTTTTCCCCAGAGGAAACTCAAAATCAAATACATACTTTCCAACTACACCTCTAGAGACACAAAAAAGAAAAGTAATCAAAGGTGGCTAGGGAGAGTAGTGGCAAGGGTCCTTCTTTGAGAAAACAATGTCCTTACTCCTATCAATACCTGAGCACAGTGGTGGTTGAAAACAACTTCATGGAAATGACCCATGTACTCAGAGGAGTACTCATTAAAGTCCTCAAGGTATGACTAAAAATCATCAAGAAAACAAGGTACTAGGTCATCCTTGGGTGTTTGAAAAGTATGGGTAAAAATATCATCTCCTTGTTGCCACTGGTCAAGAGTAACTTGATATGATAATTGTAAAGGCAACACTTGGAAATGACTCTCAATGTCATGTATGGGATCCATCTCATAACCAACTATATCCCACCTATGTCTCCCCACATGCATGAACTCATCAATGTTATCAACCATGTCACTATATGTATCATAACATCCGGGTTTTGAAGCATCCGAGGACTCATTTATCTCCTCCTTATATCCATCATCATAAAGTAGAGCATCATCAAAATCTTGGGGAGGAGGGTAGCTTACTGTTTCTTCTTGTGCAAGATCTTTGAGGCCTTGGGTGTCTTCAACATGCGTTATTGTTTCATCCTCATGAACTGCCCCTTCATCTCTAATTGTACATCAGGGAATATCTACTTCTTTCAGGGATTACATTCCTCCTTTAATCTTTGAATCATGGAACAAGGTATCATCAACATCCTAAAAAGGAAAGAAACTAACCTCATCATCTTGTTGTTGTACAGGGAGGTAAGGTTCGTGGATGGCTTTATTAGAGGGAGGAGCACAGGTTGATACTTCATCAATTTGCTCAGGTTCCATCTCCTCAACCATGTCTTCATTATGCTGGTTAAAAACATGTTCCCTTCTTTCTTTTGAATCAACAGTAAAGGATTCAATGGAAACTAGTTTTTTCAAACTAAGAGTGTCCGAGGTATCTTCATTGATTTTGGTCCATAGAGAGGAAAAGTGTTTTCCTTTGGATGAGAGATTTACCTCGATTCACATGGCCATGTTTTGAGCTTCCACGAGTGTTTTTGGACCCTTTTTATTTAGGAGGAAGCTCAAATTCCCTAGAAGTGCATTGGTATAGAGATACACAAGGTACTTGTCTTCAGGACAGTGGATTTTAGGAATCTGGTATAGCAACATCTGAAACCTAACCCCGAAAGCCCTGATAGTCTCATCCTTTGTTTGTCTTATGTATTCGAGTACTTTAAGTAATAATTGGATATCTTCCAATTTCATGCCCCAACTCGTGAGAAAGGCTTCTTCTAACTAGTCCATAGATGTGATTCTAGCGGTTGGAATAGTATCATACCATGTTCTAGCATTTCCATGCAGAGTGGAAAAGAAGAGTTTCATTACTAAGTCTTCAGCATCGTCACTGACAGAGTGGAGCTGAAAGAAATCCCAAAATTTTCTCATGTGATAGTCGGGTCTTTCTCCATCAATTCCAGTGAATATAGGGAGTCATTTTTCATACTTGGGGGGCATTTGTCTAGGGTATCCCGGGATTTTACTCATGTCTAAAGGCTTGTAGTTTCTCGAATCCCATTGTGAAGTCATAGTTGATTTCGTCATCAGTGGAGTCGTCAGATAATTTTCTTGAAACTATCAAAAGATAAGGGAAAACATCCTAAGTGGAGTCTCCAAGTAAGCTTGTAAGATAGAGACTCTAGAGGCAAGGCTTGTCAAAAAGTGTCGTCTTGAGGAGAATTGACTCAGTGTTCCCCAGCAACGATGCCAAAATGTTGTGGCACAGTTTGTAGTTAGGGTAAAAGGAAGATTAAAGGATGTCAAACTGGTGTAACTTGAACCAATCCCACCACTGTCACCTCAATGGGAAGGTTATTTCTATTTAGGGAGGTAAGGCCCAGGGGAAATGTCCCCGGTGACCTAGGGTTTTGAGAAGGAAAAGGTTTAGTAAGGCTAAGTGATAATTTCCCCCTCACAAGTCACCACCGAGAAGAAAGTCCGTCTTATAGCCAATAAAGATGAAATATAAGCGTAAGTAGTAACCAATAAGAGTACCTACCCGAGACAAAGCAACAATGAAACTACATGCATAAGCTTGGTTGCTGGTTAGTACTTCATATAATCAATGAATTTTTTATAATAAGCAATTGATAAACAATATTATTGTTTGAAGCAAATCAAAGTTGTACAATGACAATGATTACAATATATATATCGCTTCACAATAAATGCTAATGAAGATTCACAATAAACAATAGCAATTTATCATTTATGTAACAATGCTTGAAGCAACGCTTTAGCTAGTAATTCAATTGCTTTAAAGACAAATAGATGTTGTGATTTTATAGCACAAGTAGAAGGTAGCAGAAATAGGGTTAGAAGATTAGTCTGAGCTATGGTTAGAAAGGTTAGTAATTTCTCAAAGTGTTTGTTTGTTTGAATTTGTGATGAAGCCACTCTAGAAATAAGATCTTAGACCAGTGCGCTACTAGGGCATATGGAGTCAAAAGAGGCTGCAAGGTTGAAGGACTGAAATGATAATGAAAGACCAAAGAGAAGAGGGGTAAGTGTTGAGGTGTTTCTAAAGAAAGGCCTCAACAATGAAACCCTAGGGGATAGAGGCTCACTCAGGTGTAGAAACCCTAGGCCTCAGTGCTCTCTCCTCCTTCTTTAGCCCAATGGCAATGATAAAATGGCTAGCTTGAATACTGATTGATAAAGTCTAATAAAAGAGATTTTGTAAGGGATGTGTTGCTAAAGCAAGGCTTCACTAGACAAAACCTAGGGAAAATGACTCACAAAGGTGTAGAAACCCTAGGCCTTGGTGCGTTTTCTCCTTCTTAGCTCAACAAGAAGGATAAAAACAACTAGGTTAGAAGAAAAGGATAGAGTGTTGCTATGGAAAGGCTCTATCTTACTTCAGCAAATAAATGGCTCAAAATCTTGGTAGGGACATGAGACAAGGAACTTTAGCATGTGCTTGTCACCTAGGGTTTAATTCAACAAATTATGATAATAAATGCAAGAAAAAAACACTACAACCATTCAATCAAGAAGTTTTGCAAAATTTTATTTACATTTAACCAACAAATCACATAGAAAAACCCTAGTTGTAATACCTTCCACCAAGAGAAATGCCAAAAATGCCAAGAAAAGTCTTCCTTCAACAAGTGCACCTCAATATTTCATCCAATAACCCTAAGAAGGGTGCAAATTTCARACCTCATTGAGTGGTGAGTGAAAGATGATGAAAATAAGAGAGTTTTGATCTCGTATKTATACAATACCAAGTGACCTTATAAAAATTTAGGTCACCAAAAGGTCGACAAGGCCAAAATCACAAATAATATTGTTTGACATTAAATGTCTTAAATTAAAACCCTAATCAAGCTAAAACAAGACGTCATTCCCCTTCTAGGGTGACATTAGCCCTTTCTAAGGAAAATGCAGCCTCGTGGAGCAAAATGTTAGCCCTCCTTGGGCTTCTCCAACCTGCCACACGTGCCAAACTGCCCTGTCTATCTGCCAAAACRTCCATGAAACAAGGATGACATCATGAACCTCCTAGGTGACGTMCTAGGCCTTCCAAGGCCAATGTTCCAGTAAAGGGGGCACAACCCCCCTAGGTACAAGTCTACTCAACTGCCTCTAGTGGATTATTCTGCTCTTGTCTAGTACAAACGCTTTGCCTTGTCTCTGCCCCCTGCTGGGGTATCGACATCCATTGGGTGGGATATTCAGCCCCATGGAGGTCCAAACTAATCATCTTCCCATGTGTACCTGTCCAACGTGGTACCTGTCCATCGGGCATGATCTTGCACATCAACAGATGCGCCCTCCATGGGCTCATTAGTCACAGGGATCATATCAATGTCAATCACATATAATCATCAATATTATTAAACATGTGCATAAAACCCCTTTACCCCATTCTAGTGCTCAAAGACATTATACAAGTCTGCAATGCAAGTTTGGAGGAAGTGATAGGACGTCCTATTGGGCTAGTGTCTATTGGAAGAGGGATGTTTCTGGAAAGGATTAAATCCAAGTCATGTAAGTGGGTGAGGTGGATGGGGATGCCTAGGAAAAAGGCGCAGTGATAACAGGGATGGCTTACCAGTGGGTGCCTCTGTGGAGGGTGAGCTACACTTGTCATGGATGCAAATGTTTCCAAGCCCATTCATGTATTTTATCTTCATTATTTTTCTTTCTAATATGCTTAGTCAAAGGACACTGCCCTGGCTTGGTGACCAGTGGTGGCAATGTTAGCCACAAGCATTTCACGAAAATGAGAAGGCTGAATCATGATGAGACTCCCTTTCTCTTGGTTATTCCACCAAGAGCCACTACCCTAGCGTGGTGACCAGATGTTGGTAGTGTCATACCACTAGATGCTCATGGACCTAATAAGTTGGATCGTGATGAGACCCCCTATCCTCTAACTAGGCCTTGTCTTATTGTTTTTATATTTTTATTGTTTTTTTCTTTCAAGAAGCTAGTCAAGGGACATTGTCGTGGCCTGGTGACCAGTGGTGGCAATGTTACCCACAAGCACTTTCACGGAAATCTGAAGGTTGGCTCGTGATGAGACCCCCTTTTACCTTGGCCATGCAACCAACAGCCACTACCCTGACGTGGTAACCAGATTCTATTAGTGTCATACCGTTAGGTACCCATGGACCTAATAGGTTGGCTTGTGATGAGACCCCCTATCCCTCAACTAGGCCTTGCTTTATTATTTTTTACAGCTCCCTATGTTTCTTGCTGAGAAGATTTTTATTGCTTTCTCGGGGATCCCTGGGCGAAGCATCTCAAAGTTTTATTTCTTAGGATTTTATCTTTTACCAACTTGCTTTTACCATCTGGGCCTTTAGCCCCTTCTTCCCACAAGGCAAGGTGCAACCCTTAAATGATTGGCCAAACCCATGCCCGGACAAGTGTAATGGGATGGATGAGCAGAAAGAAAGATGGAAAAGTGGTAATATGACGAGAGTGGACGATGAATTTTCAAAAATCCACCCAGTGGAAACTCAAAACCTATGGGCACAGGCTTACTAGGGCATCCTGTCATTCCCCCCAGACATGGTCAAGTGGATAAGTATAAGATCCAAGCATTTGTTAGAAACAAAAGGAATTAAATGCACATATTCAAAGGTTTTGAGGATCAAAGTGACACATACCATGATACCCGGACTCATTACCTCATGGAGAAAGAACCATCTCTGATATAAGACGAAGGCGAAGGTGATGGATGATGTTGCTGACAAAGTGGTGGTGCTGAAAGGGAGAAAATATGGGCCCTATTGTTAATATTATGGTAGCTGCGGGAGGTATTTACCTCTACATGTGAACCTGACGAGAATAGAAGACTCTGGGAAGCAAGAGAAACCCTAATGAATTGGCTAATAACCCTAGAAGCCTTGTCGACTCAAGAATATAATTTATATTAGGCTATTAGCCTCCAAGAGAAGAAGTCATCCAGAATTAATAATAATATAC
>JASDQU010500612.1:80053-91520 GCA_032191745.1 Picea mariana | reverse complement strand
TAAAGGAGAAACTTTGGAGGACAACTAGAGGAGCAATGTGTATGCTTGGTTTTCTTATGCTTGTGAGGTAATATTGTAATAATTTATTTGGGTGATTGCAACTTTTGATCTTAGGTAAAGTGTTATCTAAGTAAATCTACTAATGTGCATGCTTATGGGTTTATCTATATTGATGTATTAGATAGGATTGAAGTGTCATTTTATTTACATGAATCAACATATTAACTCTTGTATGCATATCATTTAAGAAGGTTTTGCGGGTTTATACTTCAAGGGTTTCATTGGGAACTCCTTCAAGGAGAAGGGTCTTCTGAAGCACTCATACACTCCATTTATCTAACCTTTACTCTTCATCTATATTTTTGTTCACACACATTCATTTTTCAGCTAGCATAACATGATTAGATAGGTCATTTACATCACATATACTCTCTTGTACTTGTGGAAGGTTCTTGCCCTAAAAAGAAAGGGTTTTTCCATCATTTTTCTTGGTTGTGTGTAGCTCTTCTAGCAAGCATAGCTTGATGGTTTTGCAGGTTTCATATCTGATTGAGAGGAGTATTGGCTGACCAAAGGACATCCACACAACACTAGAAGGCCCTCCAAGGGGTTTGGTAGCCATCTCTCAACCCTACCTTTCATTTTTTTCATTTTGGTACGTGTTTTCCTCTTTTTCTTGCTTGTTAGTGGTTTACACCTATAGAGGAAGGAGTGGTATGGCCTCCCACTTTGTGTAAGCTTGTTGGGTAGTATAGATCTAGCTAGGGTTTTCACTTGTTAGCATTTTTCTCTCCTTTCTAGCTAAGATGTGAGGTTTAGAAGGTGAGGGGCACCTTCTCAACCTAGGACGTGGGGTAGGTTTGCCTTTGCTTGCTTTCTTGCTTGATAGTTTACTTGCTTAGTTTCTCTCTCTCTTTCTCTTTACTTGTTGGCCCTAATCTCTAAATCTTAAAAGAAATTAACCTAACTAAGCAAAATCTTATAATAATATCTACCTAGTTGGGAGAGGAATACCCCAATAGGTAAGGCTAAGTGTTGATATGATTGATGTGATCTATGGTTCAATGATATAATTGCTTATGTTTTAGATATACATCATAATCTTAAGCCTATTGGGCAACACTTAAATAATCTAACTAGATCTATCATATTGCTTAGTTCATTTTCAAGTCTATTTTCTTTCTCTCTCATGCACAAGGTTTAAATCTTAAATGCCTAACATCTAAGTGCTTGACAAGTAATTGGTTTATTCTCTTATTTCCTACATCTATTGGAAGCCACTTGCTTAGGCTTGAATGTTATTGAATGGTTAATAAGGCAAACACACACTAAATTTTCTTTCAATCTCTTGAAGGCAAGTTGTTCTTGCCCTAGTGCTTTTATTTCATAGCAAGCTCTTTAAATGCATGTGATATATCTTTCTTTTTCAGCCATTTTATTTTCTTTATATGTGTTTATATACTTGAATTGCATAAGCTTGAAGCAACACCCTTAAAAGCTAATAACAGTTTCGGCCATATCACTAAATTGCAATTTTGAAGTGTCTTAAAATCTTCCAAACACTCTAATAATCACCTAAAAGTCTACCTAATCAATATATATACTTAATAGACTCTTCAGGGTACCTTAGACCACCATCTTCACCATCTAAAACGGGGCTTGAGGAAAACAACGGAGGGTAGTGGCAGGGGACTGTCCCATGGCACACTAGGTGTGTGTCCTCTCCGGGAAGTACTCTTTTTTTGGGATGACTTGTGAAGCTAGGGTGGCAACACTTATTGAGCATCCAACAACTATTTGGAAATAGGAGGAGGAGGCTTTGGTGAAAGCTTTAATAAAATTTGATAAATCTTAAGAAAGCCTAAGAATTAAACCCTAGACCAAACCTAATAGATCACTTGTGGATTTAATAATCAAGAGTGTAGATCATCTTCAAGTCTCAACAATAACATTTGTGCTTAAATCCTCTAAAATCTTCTTGATGATATTAATGTGTTGATGATGATCTCATAAATGTGGTTATGTGACGTGATGCTTTAGTCTTTTGATATCCTGCACAAACACAAATAGATAATTGGTTAGCTTTCTATTGTAATCTATCATTCTTTAAATTGTAAATCTTGTAAGTAATTGTACATGATATCCTATAATTGGATTTATTCTTTTGTAATTTTTGTAAGTAACTTGTAATTTTTTGTAACGAACAACCCCTTAACATAGTTGACCCCTTGCCCAATCTTTAGGCACTAGTCTTAGTTGACCTAGGGAAAAGGCTTGCCTCACATTCTAACCCTTGCACATTGCATTGTTGCCTTAGCATCTTAAGAATAGATCCCCTCTAACCTTAAGAAATTAAAACTAACTCCTAGAACTTAACTTTAACACACATAGTAACTAAGGTCTACCCCCTTTGGCTTCTCTAGGAGTAAGCCTAGATGAAAGAGGTTCCGGTCAAAGTGACAGTGTGGGCTGTGAACCTAGGCATTGCCTCCAAGGACACACTAAGTGAGTCGGACTTAGCTCACATTTGCAAGTGTGTATAAGGACGAAAACACAAGCAACGACCCATTAGTTGTTATAAAAACTCCTCAAACATAGGGTGGCCTCAACATGTGTGCCAATAAGATTTAGGACACTCCTCAAATCATGCTAACAAATCCCACATAAAGTGGATCTAGATAGATATAAGGGTAAAGTGAGCAATGGTTTCTAAAACAACTGCTTAAAACAAGGATGCCCTCGAATAAGGTGCACAAAACCTCAATCTATGCATTATGACCAAATCAAACTCTTCATCAAGTGTGCCAAGGAAGAGATCCATGTGCAAACAACCAATACTCCTCAATCCAATATCCAAAAGAGTGGAAAGACCTAAGAGAATGTGCATGCAGGGTGTAATTCTCTCCAAAAATAAGCATAAATACTCAAAACCATGTGCCAATACCATCAACACCTCCAAAACCATGGGTCAAGGAGGATACCCTAGATATGAGTGCAAGGTGGTTATTCCCCTCAACAAATGCATTAATCATATTCATTGAATATCCAAAGGAAATTACTCTAAAGTGGATTTCTCCTCTAGAATAGATCTCATCCACACAATGCCAACCCACCATCCAAGGCATACGTCCTCATATATGTGCCCTAGAGAGAGGGTACACTATCTCAAGGAGTATTACAACAAGAAATAAGTAATAATGTGCCATGGAACCTAGGGAAACCATGTAAGCACACCAAGCCACCGATTCTCAACTTACCAATAGCAAGAGAAATCAATTTACCAATATTACTTAGGAAAACCCTTAGTTGATGGGAATTCCTTCCATGATGTGCTAGGTGTTACTGCCCAAACTAACAGCCCTTGGGGGAATGCTATGGGGATATCACAATGCGGGAAATGCAACATTGTCACTTTAGCACAATCTCCCCTTCACTTAGTCCAGCTCCTAGATACCAAGGGGGGGGAATCCCAATCCTTTCAACTACACACCTCAATATACGTTAGATAGACCAATGCCTTAGTAGCCAAATACCTTAATAATATTCAACCAATTGTTAGAGTCTTAGAGAAATAAAGATACAATATAAAAAGTGTTAGGAGATAATTGTAAGAGCGTTGAGATATGAAATGAATATTTTACAACAGAAAATACAAACCAACACTATGAATTCGCCCTTTAAATGAAGAAACAAGTATCTTTTACCGTACAAGAGTGACATATTGTTGCATAAACCAAGAACCAGTGATATACCCGAGTCATATCTTGATTGTATGCTGTAAAATGTACCATATTTCTGCTGTACAAAGATTCCAAAATCTATTTTATGATAAAAAAGAACACAGAAACTGCATATTTTGGGTGAGGAAAAGTGTCCCAACTCCCAAGAGTGCTTAAAAGCACTTAGAATGATGAATCTTGGGTACATAAGATAGGGAAATGAATAAACCTTGAAAAAAAATCCCAACAACGATAAATTTCAAGTGTAAATGAATATTATCCTAGCAATTACTTCAAACTTGTAAAAAGTAATGGTGAACCCCGTAGGGTTTCACCAAAAATCTCCAAAATGAAATATTACAAAAATGAACCACTTTGACAATGATTTTCACCATAAAAATAAGTTAGATAAACTTAATAAACAATTCCAAATTGAAATATGAACTAGGGTAGGGTTAGATATAACCTTTTATGGCCAAACCCTAGTTATGGGGTTTCACCAATTCTGATTTTTATTGCTATAATTAATTTCCAGAATTATGAACCTTCAAAATCAGCCACAAAACATTAAATTTAGCCTTGAAGCACAATTCCAATAGGGTTGATTTTCCTTTTTAGTGTTAGAACTTAATTAGGGTTAGAATTTATAAATAAGCATAAACCCATGGATAAGTGTCTAGAAAATAAATGTAAACTATTAACTTTGCACTAGACAATGAAATAAATATTTCTGAGGGTTTATATCTTTTTTATTCTTTTGTATTTTTGTATTATAGAGAAACAATTGAAAAAAAAAAGGGGTTTTGGTTGGTGAATGTTGGGAGTTAGGGCTTTAGCCTTATCTCCACTAGGAATTTATGGGATCAATAAGTATTCCCCTCTAAGAATTGGTCATCAATATTTATGGATTAGAACTAGAGACTAGGTCCACAAGGCTAGTAGTCTCTTGCTAATCAAGACAAACCATGAAACCAAATCCCTGGAAGAAGGGTTTCCCCAAGGGAATAGCCTTCATCAACACGATCAACATAATACTTGGAAAGAATATTTGAAACCCTTTCCAATGAGCATAAGACTAATAATACAAGAGACAAGCACTTACCAAATCATTCTACGGAAGAAGGAAGAGATACAAACCCTAGACGTCCTCCCTCCAAGTAGTTGATAACTCCTCAATGGATCGATCTTGCCAGTCTATGTAGAATCTTTAGCATTCACAATGGTCTTTGAAAAATATGCCAAGAACAATTTAACCAAGAAAGATAGAACATCCAAGAATTAATACCAAGCAAAGATCTTCTATTAAATGACTCCAATAATGATCTCCAACAATTCACAACAACAAATGAGTGAGAGGAGTTCCTTTATTTATAGATGAGGCTCTCACTTCCTCTTCACTCTTTATTCCTCAAAATTAGGTTAAGGAATAAAATAACATGAGTTGTCATCCATACAAACCAGAGACTAAGTTAAAGATACAATTAAATGATGCTTTACATTGTGAAAACCCTCATAGAAGGGAACACATTCAATAAAATATGATCCCAAAATGCTCATGTAATGTCCATAAATCCTTGAAATATGTCTCCAAATATTGAACATGTCCATACCTAAGGTCAAAGCACCTCCATGAAGCATGGGAGTGACCCTCCAAGACAAAAAAATGGTCCATAAAACCCCCAATAACAAAAATGACGTCAAGCTTCTAAGAGGGCTGATTTGGCCTTTTTTTTGTTACAACGTTCTACTTGAAAAAGGTTTGGGGAACCTAAAAACATGGAAAGGAATATTCCTTGGCCATAACTTCTTCAACGTCCACCTCAAATGTAGGGACGAACTCACCCCAAACCCCAAAAAGGGGCCCTAAAGTGGACGATTTCTTCAAATTTCTGCAATAGTAGTCAAATGGTAGTAACAAAGTGCATCCATATCACAAGGTAAGGGCCAAAGTAACCCAAATCAACTTCTAAGTCACTCAAGTGACCTCCACATCGTCAAATCATGCAACAAAAATCCCCACGACTGTCATAAAATACCCCCAAGAGAGTTTGGCCCTCCTTTAGTGAGAAAAAAACCCCAAAAAGGTGCAAAACAAGGGGGACGTTCCAACATCTAGCACATGGTGATTGTAGAGGGAGTCCATGTGGGTGTGAGTAGTTTGTCTATGCCTCGAATAATGTGACCAATGCCTCAAAATCCATGTCATGCATGTAATATTTCCTCAAAAAATGTGCAACTGTAAAATCATGTGTAGAATAGATTCTGAAGTCCCAAGTGTGGTACATACATAAGAAAGAGAGGGTCCATGTGGGTAAGGTGTGTTAAACCAAGTATGACAACCCTTACATAATGGAATCACCTTTTACAAATAAAATAATAAGTGAGTAGCTAGGGCCCCATAAATCATGTATCCTAGTAGATCCACCTTAGAATGCTCACATACCTACCCAGGACATAAATTCACAACATCAGAGGGAGTTACCACCTCCAAAGGGGTAGTCGGTTGGAGAAATAAAACCAAGCACCCTGAGAATGGACTAAAAGGAGATGCCATGACCATCCACCTGAGGGGATCTGGGTAACCATTAACTAACATTTGTTACATGAATAACATCCCATCATGGCCACATACAAAGAGATAATCAAACTTTGGGCACAATGGAGTGGTCATGTATCGTGAAAAAATGTAGGGTACACTTCAGAGAGTTTGGGGTGTAACAACTAGCTTCAACTTGGGGACATGTTCTCATCTCGAGAGTGCATGAGAACTCTAGAATATTCCAGAGACCGGTAGACCTAAAAAATTCTCACAAAATGGATATCAAATGAAAGGGAGGGGAAGACACAAGTGTCTTTTCACTTCCTTAATATAAAAATAAAACTGAGCACGAAAAGAACAAAGTACATAACATCAATCCTTTAAAGCATTTCATATAATGCAAACCTCATTTCCCTTAATAAAAAATGAACAAAAAGTAAAACTCAATAAAAATTGAAGCACACAAGTTAATCTAATTCTCATGCTAAATAGGTTATTCATCCTAACCTACTCTAACATAATAAACATAACATGGAGTATTGAGAGATAGATGGAGTACCGAGAGACAGATGGTTGATAGTGTCCACTTGCATAGACAGAGGCCCACCTCACCACCACAGATCTCAAATTCATCACGATGGTATCCACCACGTCAACTTACTTTCGGAAGACATTGGGTATTTCTCCATGAGGTACAAGCCATGTATTATGGTGAGTGTCATTTCAATATTTGAGGCATTTTAGTGTGTTGCATTTAAAGTTGCTTTTGATTGTGTAACGTATGCTTGGAATTTATTCTCTTTGCCCTGTTTCACCTTGGTGGCTGACATTGCGCCCTAGTAAGTGGTCACCCTTAGGGATGGGTTTTCTACTAGGAGGTCCCCTTGACAAGTGATCATACCATTCCCGATCATACTTACCACTTTCCACACTTCATCCCCTCGCCTCCTCATCCTTTGGGATTTTCAAGTGTACTAACCCAAGAAGGGATTGTCCCTCATTTCATGAGAAGAAGGGGATGAAGGCCCAAAGAGAATGTAGCTGGAAAAAGATAAAATCAAAATCATAACCTTCTAGATGCTCTCCAAAAGAGATCTTGAGAACAATGAAATGTTTCTCCTAAAAATTCAAAGACCTACAAAAGAAAACACATATATATAAATGTCCCACTTGTTGAGGGATCTACACAAGTGCGTTACAAGCTAGACTTTACCCCCATGGCACTCTGTGTACCTCTCCCTTCAAGTGACACTGTGGTACTGTCCCCCAAGCTATTTGTTACCCCATAGGGAGTACCCAGTTGTTTTGGACCATAACTACATAATGGCATTAAATGGGTTTGGAAAAAGGATGCATTGAAAATGAAGGTGCAACACACCTTCTACAAAGGAACCCATAAATGAGACACTGTGATCCCTTGTATGCCATGAACCCCATGCCCAAAAGTATTTCCCCCATCCAATTCATATTCTCCACATGTATTAGAATGGGGTCCTCCTGGGAAACACTCTTTGACTTAGAGAATGATTCACCCAATAGGTCACTTTGTCAACCCTCCCATACCTAAACTTGGCAATTTCCCTAGGGTCTTTGAGCACTTGTTTAATTTGATGAGGTGGTTTTTGATGCACATGCAGAGGTGAATATTTTATTGGTTTTATTTACTTATCATGATGCATTTGACTTGAGATCCGTGGAGGGCATATTCATTATCTTTGTAGGACCTTTCTTGGTGGAGAATTTTGGAGGAACAAGCCTAGCTTGGGATTCCTTGGGGCATGAATCCCACAAGGTAGATACCATGGCCCACACACTAGATGATGATGAGAGCCTTTGGAGGCTTGAAAGACACCATGGAATATCCCACCTAGACCCTACAAGCTCATTGTTTTTCCTTTGGAGTTCAAAACTCCACTTTGGAGGGTTTGACGCCACCCTAAGGCTAGGGTTT
Source organism: Picea mariana (assembly GCA_032191745.1). NCBI lineage: Eukaryota > Viridiplantae > Streptophyta > Pinopsida > Pinales > Pinaceae > Picea > Picea mariana. Next base: position 83,311 of record JASDQU010500612.1, on the reverse strand, counting down.
TGGTGGTGGTGGTGTTGACTTTATGGACACTTGGAATTTGGAGAGAGGTCTTGGCTTGATGGAGGAGACCCTAGTGCATGAAAGGGAGGCCTTTAGAGGCCCAATGTTTCACCTCCAAGCTCAAACGACTTGCTAGAAGTGCCAAAACATCACCCTAGAGAGGGTTGACGTCATCTTTAGGGTTTCTTGTGTGCAATTTTTAGGTTAAATTTGAATTTAATATTGTAAAGGGGAAAAATAAATGGAAATGTCTCCCTTATTTTTTGGTTTACCATAAGTTAAGTGGACAAACACTTTTTAGGAGATTTGTATTAATAAGGATCATTTCTATTTCATTTTTATCATAACTATCCCATCTTGGAGAGGATACTTGGTTGAAATTTGTGCCCCTCTTGGGAAAATTCATTCTCTCTCTCTTGTGATATGGTTTATCTCTTGTATTATGGAATTAAGTGGTGCGCTATCTCTTGGACGTTCTTTCTCTTGCTTTGGTGATGAAGAATGCTTGGTAACTAGGGTTTGTCTTGGAATTTTTTGAAATTGGTAAGGAAAAATCTGCACTTTGTTAGGTTTCTTTATTGTTCCATTGTTCTTATTGGCTATATCCTTGGAGGAGTAGAAGGTAATACACCCTCCATCAATTTTTATCATTATTTTTTGTTGAAAAGGCTATTGCAAAGGTTGCTAGGAGTAAAAGGGTTTACACCCTCCTAGACTTTACCTTGTTAGGGTTGCTATCTCAAGGGAATAAAAGGGCTTACACCCCTTGACATTTAGTAGTCTTAACTTAGTACAAGAAGACTCTATAAACCATTTGGCAAGGCACTAATCATTTATTGCATTGGAGAAATAAATTACTTTCATTGGTAAACATAATTTAGAAAGATATTGATCGTGTTCAAGTTAGAATAATTTCTTGATGCTTTAAGCTTGCTAAAGCCTCTAGGGCATTTTGATTGGCCTAGTATACTTTGAGATATAATTAAATAAAAGCTACAACTATTAGGGCTGCAGAAAATCACTCTATATCTTTGACTTTAACCTACATTTCAACCATGGAAATTCGCTAGTAAGCCATCACTATCTTTTTATTGCTAATTGGTGAACTTTTGGTCGGATTGCTTTCTTGTTTTAGTGGTTGAAACTTGCTGCTGTATCAAATATTTTCTACAGCCACTTGGATGTTACAAATATACTCTGAAAACATCACATAACAGCCCTCTAATACTACTGAAATTTGTGCTAAAGTATTGGGAACTAATCTACTTGTTTTATGCTTCATTTCTCAATAAATGTTTGATGCTTTGAGTGGTTAAATATGCATTAATTATCTTTATTTATTGCTGATATATACTCTTGTTTACTGTTGTAGTTTGGGACAGAAAGCTTAACTTGCTTGTCCACTTAATCTTTGAGCTTGCATACTTGTCTCTTCTTGTCTCTCGGGAAAGTACAACTATCTTCCACAGGTACTCAAGCACTTGGCAATCATTAACCATCTCTAAGACTTGTTTCCAAGCCATTCTCCACTTAGTAGTTTGACCTATAGGGGTATCACTTCCATAACCTCACTTTCCATCTCTTTCCCCCCTAGGGTCACCTAGGATTCCCCCCTTGTGTTGAATTTATCCTTCACTAAAGTGAGGGGAGGGTTTATCTAAGGTGACAATGGGTAGACTCTCCCACAGTTATCTCCAACTCGTGGATTGGGTTGGGATTTTACCAATCTACATTTAATACAATAACAAATCCAAAGGTGGATAGGGCTTATGTTATCATCTTTCTTATCATAAGCATAGGCAAAACCATCATTGTTACTCATTGAACCATCAAGCAAGAGGGGATTAGAAAGCGGGGCCAATAGAAACCTATAAGAAGATTATTTCCCCTCCTTGTTGTTTCGAATCATATATATGGATGAAGTATGAGAAAATCCATCACATCTGAAAAAATATGTAAATCCATGCTTCATGGCCGGCTACACCTATATATGGAACTGAAAATTATTGTAATAACCCCAAGGCTAAGCATGTTGATGTATACCAAAAATTGCATCTTTAAAACCACCATTATTGTATGGATTTCCTTGAAAATGAAAGTCATGAGTTGAGGACTTCTATGGCTGAAATTTTTTTGTTGTCATTGGCCTTGAAAAACCCTACCTGTACCTGTAAGTTAGCCTCATCGGTGGAATGCCATGGTTGTTCTTGCATAGTGAGGTTGTATTTACATTCACTGATTGTGTTTGGCTGTCCACGAGACAAAAAATCTGCAATTTTACCTTGAGGAACATCACCATTTGTATCGTAAATCGGATCCCCATCAAAATAAAAGCAACTTATGTCCCATTTATGAATTTCAATACGAATAAGAGAATCAATATTCTCAACATCTTTGTCACCATTTTATTCATTAAACAAGGGTTCCTTCATTAGACTTTCCTCTTCCATGCTGCTAAAAGATGGATCATGAAACTCAAAACCTTGGAAAGGAGTATAGAATATCAAACCTTGGCTTTCATGCAGTGGAGAATTGACGAATGCTTGGTTTGTTTTGTCATTGAGATTCTCTTCACCTACTTGATCTTCAAATATATCCTGATCTCCAATGGAAAAATGAGAAGGCTCATCATCATCTTCTTCTTCTTCATGATCTGCAAAAAAATATTCAATGGACACATCATCGTCAAGCGAGCAATAMGGTTCTTCTTCAAGATCATCTTTGTTAATCATATCACCAATTTCCTTGACATCTTCAACATGGGGTAMCTATTCCTCATCCTTTTCCAATTCTAAAYTGTTATGCAATAATGGCTCATGGGAGGGAGGATAGGGATGAGCCTCTTCATGCAAATCATCATCATGCTTCAATGGAGAAGGATTATCATATTTACCTTTAATGTAATTGCACAAGAAAATGCATGCATCCCCTATTTGATTTATTTCCGCAAGAAGATCACTTGAGGGGTTATTGGTACACTCCATCACTAGGTCGTTAATCTTTTTTGTCATTTTTCTTAGCAAATCAAGAAATACATGAGAATCTTCAACTTCTTCATAACCATAGATCCACATTTTTTGAAACCTTTTCATCAAATGCGGGAATGATTTTATCTCTTTAGGCTTCAAGTTGCAATACCAATCCCATGCATCTTTACCTTGCATTGAATGTACAAATCTTTTCATCAAGGTTCATTCGTAAACAATGTTATACTCTACCACATAGTCTATGAAAGATGCAAGATGTCTTGGAGCCAAC
>JASDQU010500612.1:62438-80033 GCA_032191745.1 Picea mariana | reverse complement strand
CCTTTTCATCAAATGCGGGAATGATTTTATCTCTTTAGGCTTCAAGTTGCAATACCAATCCCATGCATCTTTACCTTGCATTGAATGTACAAATCTTTTCATCAAGGTTCATTCGTAAACAATGTTATACTCTACCACATAGTCTATGAAAGATGCAAGATGTCTTGGAGCCAACCATGGATTTCCATTAAACATTGGGACCTGAGTAGTCCATGCATCAAATTGAAGCTCATGTTCGCTTGGAAACAATGGAACACCTACAAAATCCAAATGAGCAAACAAATTTTCCCAAAATTTTATTTTCTTAGAGGCCATATTTGAAACATACATGATGATGACTTGTTAATATCAGAGAATTGCATACCAATAATACAAATACCAAATATGTGGAATCACCAATATAACTTGAGAATTATGAGAACTTGGGTTCATAGATAGCTTACTAATGCTTCAAATCAATACCAAGTTACCTTTCGATCTTTCTTTATGGGAATTGTCTTTTGCAATGTACCTATTTATATTTTCTTTGAGTGGAGTCGCTAGATGAGACAAATCAAGTTAGCAATAACAAAAATCTCATCAAGATACAAATACAAGAAAACTTACCCAATAACCTGGTAGGATAATGTCATCAAGATCCAGGAAACAAACCGACAAAGACGTCACTGACAACGGTGCCAAAAAATGTTACCGCCCAAAATAGCAGCCCTTGGGGAGATGCCATGGGGATAGCACGATATAGAAAATGCACCATTGTCACCTTAGCACAATATCCACTTCACTTTAGGCCATCTCCTAGAGTGGAGTATCCCAATCCTTCCAGCTACACACCTCAATATACATTAGATAGAAAAATGACTTAGTATCCAAATACCTTAAGAATATTCAACCAAGTGTTAGAGTAATAAAGATACAATATAAAAAGGTTTAGGAGCTAATAGTAAGAGTGTTGATATATGAAATGAATATTCTACAACAAAAAATACAAACCAGCACTATGATTTCACACTTTAAATGAAGAAACAAGTATCTTTTACCACACAAGAGAGAAATCTTGTTGTATAAACCAAGAGGCAATGATATAAAAGAGTTATACCTTGATTGTATGTTGTAGAATGGACTAGATTTCATATTTCCAAATATTCCAGAATCTGATTTATGATAATAAAAAAACGCAGAAATTATAGATTTTGGGTGAGGAGAAGTGCCCCAAGAGTGATTAAAAGCACTTAGAATGATGAATCTTGGGTACTTCAGCAAGGCAAATGAATAGAAATTGCAAAAAAATACTATCAATGACAAATTTCAAGTGCAAATGAATAATATCCAAGCAATTAATTCAAACTTGCAAAAAATAATGGTGAACCCCCCTGGGGTTTCACCAAAAATCTCCAAAATGAAATATAAGAACAATGAACCGCTTTGGAGATGATTTTCAACATCATAATATGTTAGATAACCTTAATAAATAATTTCCAAGTGAAATATGAACTAGGGTAGGGTTAGATATCACCTTTTAGGGTCAAGCCCCAGTTCTGGGGTTTCACCAATTTTGATTTTTATTGTTGTAATTAATTTTCATAATTACTAAACCTTCAAAATCAACCACAAAACATTAAATTTGACCTTGAAGCACAATTCCAATAGGGTCGATTTGTATTTTTAGGGTTATAATTTAACAATTAAGCATAAATCCACATATAAATGTGTCTAGAAAATAAATGTAAACCATCAAATTTGCACTAGACAGTGAAATAAATATTTTTGACAATTTATGTCTTTTATATTTTTTTGTATTTTTGTATTATAGAGAAATAATTAAAAAAGGGGTTTTGGTTGGTGAATGTTGGGAGTTAGGGATTACCCTTATCTCCACTAGGGCTTTGTGGGGTCAAGAAGTATGCCCCTCTAAGAATTTTTCATCAATGTTTATGGATTAGAGCCTAAGTCACCAGACACATGGACACGGAGGACACAGAAATACGAGTATCTGACATGGGCACGACGACCCCCGAAAACATGACACAGAGGACACGTTTATATATATATATATATATATATATATATAAGATTTGTTTTTTAAATTACACATACAAAAATGAAATATAGACATAAAGATTCATATTTTGTTAGAAACTAGAACATTTACATGATACAAAATATGTAACATACTACATTGTAACATCGGTGATGATCAAATGACAAACATTGAACACAAGAAATTAGAATCATAAGCTTCAACATTCTCAATCTCATGAAGTCATCAAAATCAAAATGTATTACAATGTAGATAGACACTGAGTTAGAGTCATTTATACTATAGGTGGGAATGCCAATGAAAAATACAAAATAGCCATAGGGTAGATACTAGAACCATAGATGGAAGAATCTCATAGCTCATGAGTCGTGACTGTCTGTAGTCCTCTGTGTCATAATCATCAATATTGGCATCACTACCACTTCTCTCTCCTCCATCCTCCTCCTCCTCCCCTATATCCAATGCAATCTATGCATTTGTTGATGTGGACTCTGGAGGATGACCCCTCAAGAGGATCACCATCATCAAAAGTGACCGGCTCTACCACTAGTTCATTAAGATCCAAGTTGGCTAATGCCAACTCAACACTGTTGTTCAAACCCATATCATCAAGAAACACATCCCACATCTTTGTCTTTCCCTTCAACCACTCTTCTCTCTGCTTGTATATAAGATGGAGGTTGGTGTGCACATACACCACTAAGTCACTTGATACAATGACAAAGAGAAGAGTTCAATAGAAGAGTTTATACTTGAGTGAAGGGTACATTTTTACTGGGGTCGTGACAAAATAGTTCAACAATCAATCGCACCAACATCGAGGTACATAAAGGGATTGGTTCTCTTGATTAAATGTCAGTTCCATACCCTCATACATGATAGAATCTAGTGGAAACATTGAAATTTTGCCAATCTTGAAATCCTTAAAATTGTTAAGTCTGCTGAATTTTGAATGGGACCTAAAATTATACTTTCTCCATATTAAGTCCAATGAGGTTGAAACCACTCTCAAACATCCTGAAATAATTAATGGTAATGTTAAAAATTTAAGAATTTAACATTACTTTAAGAATGTCACTTTTATTTTAAGAATTTAACATTACCATTAATCACTAGGGTGGGTGAAATGGAGGGGGTGGGAACCTCTTTAAATAGCATTAGTAACACACCAAAACACCTCACAACTCCAACTTGCATGAGAAAACATGAGCCAAGTACTTCTCTGTGTAGGACACACTAAGGGTAAGTGTCGAACACGTGTTTGAAACATGTCCTATGAATAAGACACGTTCCGTACACGTGTCCTCACGTATCATGTACGACACGTAGGATACGTGACACTGAGGGGGGTTTGGACGTATCCTATTACTTAGTTTAGAACTAGAGACTAGGGCCACAAGGCTAGTAGTCTCTTTATAATCAAGACAAACCATGAAACCAAGGTTCTACAAGAAGGGTTTCCCCAAGGGAATAGCCTTCACCAACAAGATAAACAGAAGACTTGGAAAGAATATTTGAAACACATTCCAAGGGAATAAAACTAATCAATACAAGAGCCAAGCACTTACCAAATTGTTTTAGGGAAGAAGGAAGAGATACAAACCCTAGTCGTCCACCCTCCAAGTAGTTGATAACTCCTCAATGGATTGATCTTGCTAGTTTATGTAGAATCTTTGGCATTCACAATAGTATTTGAAAAATATGCCAAGAAGAATAACCAAGAAAGATAGAGTATCCAAGAATTAACACCAAGAAAACACAAAGTAAAGATCTTCTAAGTTCTATTAAATGGCTCCAATAATGATCTCCAATAATTCACAACAACAAATGAGTGAGAGAAGTGCCTTTATTTATAGATGACACTCTCACTTCCTCTTCACTATTTATTCCCCAAAATTAGGTTAAGGAATAAAATAACATGACTTGTCATCCACAAAAGCTGGAGACTAAGTCAAAAATATAATTAAATGATGCTTTACATTGTGAAAACCCTCATATATGGGGACAGATTCAATAAAATAAGGTAAGCAATCCTACCTTTCTATAGATCAAGTAGTTTACCCATATCCATAATATCGAGAGCCATCTTCTCAATTTATCTCTCTCTTTACCAAAATGAAAGGGTGAGACAAGCGAAGTATTGAAAGTAAATGAAAGATTCTGTATCAAATGGTCCGCCTAGAACGAACCCTACCTACCTGATAGGGCCAATTATTCAAATAGGAAAGATTCGTGTGAATAATGAAATGGGTAACATAACTCGTTCTAAAGTGTCTCGCAGTAATCCAATCTCCTAAGTAATAGTGGTGGMAAAATAAATAAGGAGGCCAAGGAAATAAGCCAGAACTCCGAAGCAATTGATGCTTAAAAAATACTCAAATAATGTCCATAAATACTTGAAATATGTCTCCAAAGATTGACCATGTCCATACCTAAAAGGTCAAGGCATCTTTGTGAAGCATAGGAGTGACCCTCCAAGCCAAAAAATGGGCCATAAAACCCCGAGTAACAAAAATGACGTCAATCTTCTAAGAGGGTTGATTTGGTTTTTTTTGGTACAACGTTCTACTTGAAAAAGGTTTGGGGGACCTCAAAACAGGGCAAGGAATATTCCTTGGCCATAAATTATTCAACGTCCACCTCAAATGTAGGGACAACCTCACCCCAAACCCCCCAAAAGGGACCTAAAGTGGACGACTTCTTCAAATTTCATCAATAGTAGTCAAATGGTAGTAATAAAGTGCATCCACATCACAAGGTAATGGCCAAAGTAACCCAAGTCAAGTGCCAAGTCACTCAAGTGACATCCACATTATCAAATCATGCTCTAAAAAGCCTCACAGCTGACATAAAATACCCCCAAGAGAGGTCGACTCTCCTTTAGTGAGAAAAAGACCTGAAAAAGGTGCAAAAAGAAGGGGGACGTTCCAACATTTAGCACATGGCGAGTGTAGAGGGAGTCCATGTGGGTGAAAATATCCTATATATGCCTCGAAGAGTGTGACCAAGGCCTCAAAATTTGTGCCATGCATGTAATATTGCTTAAAAAAATGTGCAACTAGACAGTTATGTGCAAAATAGCGTCCGAAGGCCCAAGTGTGATACATAATAAGAAAGAGAGGGTCCATGTGGGTAAGGTGTGCTAAACCAGGTATGAAAACCCGTACAAAATGCAATCACCTTTTACAAAGAAAACAATAAGTGAGTATCTAGGGCCCCATAAATCATGCATCCTAGTAGATCCACCTTAGAATGCTCGCATACCTACCCAGGAAATAAATTCCCAACATCAGAGGGAGTTACCACCTCCATACGGGTAGTCGGTTGGAGCAATAAAACCAAGCACCCTGAGAATGGGAACTAAAAGGACATGCCATGACCATCCACCCAAGGGGATCTGAGTAACCACTAACCAACACTTGTACATAAAGAACATCCCTTCATGGCCACATACAAAGAGATAATAACACTTTGAGCACATTGGAGTGGTTACATCTCATGAAAAAATGTAGGGTACACTTCAGAGAATCTGGGGTTTAACACCCGGGATCAATCAAGAGTGCATTGTGCTAAACCAAAACCCCATGAAGGCATCCCGCACTCTACCAAACTCCTGATGTGCAAGATGAAAGCATCCAAAAAGTGAGATGATAATGCTAGCAAAATATGACAATCCATTAGTAAATATGCTTCAAAGTCCTACCACCTTGACTCCAAAGCCAAAAATACTCCAAACGCAGCCTGCTTGGGCAGGGTCTTCAACCTGGAATAGTCCTCAGGCTATATGAGGCATAACAGTCCACATGTCCTTTCAGATATGACATCATAATAATTAGAGTCTGTTAAAATCATAGTTTATGTGTTCTTGAATAGCCATCTTACAATTTTCTATGTAATAAACTTGTTCTGAAAGAATAACATTTCAGGAAGTAAGTCCTTGCAACTCTTTAGAATGTCCAGTGTAAAGGTATCTGTAGAATTACCCAACCCTTAAACCTGGTTTATACAAATGAAATGGTATCCTGGCTTAAGGATTCTTGGTTCAACTAACATTGAAAACAGTACAGTTTCTATCTATAAATCAAACTAGAGAGGACAGACTAGTAACTCTTATTGTGGAAGGAAAAAGCATGTTCAGGCATGTTAACCAGAATTGATTTATAACAAAAGGAATTTCTTTGATTTCATATCAGAAAGTTCTATCAAAAAAATTCAGATCGTTAACAGAAATTGAAATGCAAATTGAAATTTGTATTAATGTCCAAGTTAACTCCTGTACCTGCAAATAAGGTAGACAGGTTCAAATCAGATTTTGAGTGGGATTCCAGAATTATGCCATCTTGAAGAGGTGTGCTTCCATGAGAGCATCGATTGTTTTTTTCTGCTTCTGAGGAAAAATCAGAGTCTAAACCAGCACATATATTCGTGTGTGTATGGTGCCAAGCTCAGGGAAACAAATCAACAGTTATGGATGACCATCATACATGTAGAAAACTCAGATATGGTATGAGTTCTCTTAGTTCTGTGATTATTATTGTTTGCAAAGAAGCACGGCCCTGAAGTCTAACTTTGTCATGATAAGAGCGCGTTGCTTGGAGCCTAGGACACGCTTATCTTCAGGACTGTTCCTGCATTAGAATGGGCACTATTTTTGTGCCAAATTTAGCTTGAGATCTGAAGTGGAAGAGGCACTGTTTTCGGGCCTATCTCGGGCCTCTCTTGCCAGAGATAGGTGCTGTTTCCTATAAGTTCCAGATCAGATAATGAAAGGCATTTTTTTTGGTTTACATTCAGCATATATAGCCCCTGATTTAGCATAACAAGGTGCATCTTTTGAGCTGATTTGCATGGTGTTCGAGTGCTGTCTTGAAGAGATATAACACGCATGCAGAGTGCTTTTATCTCTAAGTTTGGAGAGGGGATGTCATGCTAAATTTATCGATTCTTTGATACTAAAATTAACATATGCCTATTCAGACAGAGTTCTTTTCTTAGGGTGAAAGTCAGTAAGTTAAATCAGTCCAAAGAAATGGTGTTGTTAGAAAAAAGAAGGGTATCTTGAATAAGGAAAGCATGCAGACCAGCGTATGCATTCAGCGGTGTTTTGTGGGCCACTAATTAGCATGTTGTAGATTGCTTCTTGATCAAGCAAAGTGTGGATAGCGTTACTTCCCAAACCTGCACTCAAAGTGATAAAGCCTTGAAGCATGAGTGCAACCCTAGGGGAACTCRGGAAGGTTACCCATTGTCACCACAACAACCCTTCCTCTCACTTTAGGATGGATCTCATCTGGCACAAGGGGCGAATCCCTAAGTAAAATTTCTAATGAATGTGGTGATGGAGTCAAACATCTGCGAACAAAAGGGTTTAAATACTATGGAGAAGATGTAGCCAAGCCATAGACTRATGTGCCATGACTAGTCCAAAACATATTTTCAAGTTATAATACAGTAAGTGATGAAGCCCTTATACAATATGCACTACCACAACCATGAAATTGCTGCAAGGAATAACATGCAACCCTAAATAGTGGAAGAACAACCATAACATGGAGCTATAAGTAAAGAGAATGAAGTAGAGCAGCCTTCTATTAGAATGAACAGCCCCGACAAATATCACATCTTCAAATACAATCCCATAACATCAAGTGAGCCATAACATGTGCCACACCCAATCTAAAATTACGGCAGAAAATTCCCTGAGATTCAAGGTTGCAAAAAGGACTAGTGAGGTTTTACAACCTCTGCCCTAATCTCTTCTCATATGCAAAACTGGCCTTCAAAAGAGATTATTACAGCAAAAAAAATAGTGGCAACCCTTGCATAAACCCTAATCATCCATGACAAAGAGAAGAGAAAGAGAAGAGAAAGATGAAAACCTCATATATGCTTTACCTTTGACTTCTTCCTCCCAATAGATCTTTAGCTAGGCTTAGAGGGGATCTCCCATAAATCCAACCTTGCTAAACAATGGAGAGTGCTAATGATTTTTTAGTGTTCTTCCTTAATCAATTTAATATAGAATAATATTAGTGGATTCTAGATCTAATTTTCTCTCCTAGGAAAACAGTAGAATAACTACGCCTCCAAGTTGGGTGCTCTGCATGAATAATAAAATAACAAGAGTTGAATGGGCCTTCATGCCACTTGTCATTCTTCTAGGGAAAGCTCTCTCTTGAAATAGGCTTCTTTGACTATGCTTTAGGCTTTGTTGTGCCATGTGTCCTCTTTCTCCTCTTCAAGATCACTTCCTCACATCCATTCCCATTAAACTAAGAATGCTTAACCAATCAAGGGTGCCCTCTTCAAGATATGGATTCATTCCTCCTTTGGATATGGCATAGACACTTTTAGATGAATTAGAGATAAGGGATGCTCCTCAAGGTGTGCAAGATGCTAGTTCCTGAACTTTGTTTCTACATGGACACTTACATTGCCTCTGATTCATGTCCACTACCAACAACTTTGGAAGTCTAGGTATAGGCATGACTATTTTAGTATATGTAACACTATTAGCATTGTTGTATCAAATATTGTACCATGTGGAGTGTGCTCGATTCACCATCGCTTCCATAAAGGCATCCGATTCAATTTAAGACCGGTATGTGGCAGAAAGTAACAACTACAATAGGATATATGGGCCTGCAAAACATCCTCTTGTGTTTCCCAAGTATGTACTGTTATCACGGGATTTGTACTTGTGCAAAGCCTTTCAGAAGATCCCAAATCTTGTGCAACTATGAAAGAATCTACCACTGTCACCTAAGTAGAGACATTCCTCGTTTTAGTGATGGAAGAGGTCCATCGCAAGGGAGGCTTCCCTGGTGATGTCAAGGGATCAAATAACAACATTAGCCAAGACCAAAACCCCCTATCTTGGACACCTAATGGTTAGGTCTAGGTCTAGGAGAAGGAAAAGGGTAACGAGGTAATTGTTGTACCTGTACAAGACAATAAACAATTTGCAACTTAATATAGAAAATTACCAAGCTATGAAGTGAAATAATGACCTCTTAGACACTAGATAATCAATAAATCCTATGGTTGTTGCAAATTACAGAAGTAAATTAGTTGTACAACAACAATTAGTATTTTGCAACATGTTGATGGGCGAAATTGTCCGTCCGTCAATTGAGAGAGTGGAACCGGTCCGGGGTTGTCTAATAACCCAAGCCGTTTGGAATGAACCACCCTGACGAGTTTAACATCTCCGTTGGCCGCTCTAAGGTCTTAATGAAACCAAAGAGAAAACTAATCTAAACTAATTAATCTATCTAAAACAAATAAAACTAACTAAAACTAACTAAAAACTAATAAAACGAATTAAACTAACTAAGACTAATAAAACAAATTAACTAAAAACAAACAAACTAATACACTAATCTAATTAAAACAAACTACTAAATTAAACTAAAACTAAATATAAACTACTCTAACTATTATATACAATCTACTAATTACTATTACACTAACTCTAATAATCAACTATCTAATTACTGATTGAATTACAACTTATTCACAAATGTACATTATCTACAACTTGCAGATTTGAATAAAACCTGTAAAACTCATTTACTTTCTGTCCTAAGACAGCCAGGAATCTTTTTTTTGATTTTTTACCTTTTATGAATAAGAAATAAAACTTACTGAAATTAAACAATCTAATATACTTACTGAAAACAATCTAATATAAATCTAATTAAACTTATATCTAAACTAAACTACTAATAAAAACCGTAAACAAAGAAGTGACTAACTGATCTGGAAATGCTCCTAATTTTCCCTGTGTGTGATGACTCTGAAGCTGGTCGGAGGAAGTAAACTCACACCGGATTGATCCAAAAACTTCTCGTAAACGATAGGCTATGTTGCTCTTTGAGTTGTTAACAGGACAAACAAGACATAAAAAATCATAACAATCTTAAGATTTATAAATCTCTGCAATAAGGGAAACCTGTTATGCAAAAACTTATACTTTATAATTCAACTTATGAAGAAGATAAACCTGTCATTCACAAACTGAATTAGACAATTTTTATATCTTTTATACACTTAGAAGAAATCAGATATGGATTACAATGATTAAAATTATATCATTTGCACATGATTAAGATAGCCAAAGTAGTGATTAACCAGATACAAATTGATATACACAACATGAAACAAAATATTGATATAATGAGAAGCTAAAGCTGTGACAAAACACCAAATTTTGCCTCATCCTATATTAAAACTCCATATCCTTGTTCTCCCACGAATGAGGATGTAATTATTACAAAAACCATAAGTATATATAAGTCTCTCCATAGGGTAAAACCTCCCTGTGGATAATATCAAACTGTTTTACATAATCTGGGAAGATATCCCAAAATCAACTAAACTAAGAAACTAAAATGCAAGTGAAATCTTTGAAATATCCCCTAACTGCTCATCATATCCATTGCAATTTCAAATTGATCTGCAATAGACCAAAAATAACAAGTTAGAAAGACATTTTTATTAATAAAACAATAAAAAATTGATCCTACAGACTTAGCTACAGAATCAGCTGATTCTGTAGCTAGTCTAAAATAACATACATAATCAAATAGAAATTAAATCAAATCTTTTTTTTTAAAGGAATCAAATCCAAGTTTATTTCTAATAATCATTCAAAACGAATCACTAATGATTCAAATAAGTTTATCATTTCAATTAAACAAAATCAACAGTGATTCAATCGAAACAGGGGTAGGAGTACTCTGTTTCACTGTTACTATAAAATCGAGTCAACAGTAACAAGACCGTTTCAATTCAAATGCAATTCATAGTGAGTCATATCGTACGAGATACGGTCCAATCCAATACAATCATAATCCATTCGTTATGGCTATAACAACAGGTCCACATCGTTCAATCAAATGTAAAGATAGGCAGACTATAACGATTATGGTCAAATCAAACATTCATAACAACATCAATCAAATCTCGCCATAGATTTCGATCGCTGAGCGTTACATAGTCAACAGACAGGATCAAATAGTGATCACAATCAACAGAAGTGATAATCATAAACCGGGCAATTGTGACTGAGTTTAATTATGGAAATGAATCGTGCATCTGGATATTGTTACTTTCGTTCCTCAAATCAAATTTATACAACATTTTTATTACAATACGAATCGAACTGATAACACGGTCGACTAAAACAATGCAAATCAATTGGCTGGGTATCACTGTTATGAATCGTATCTATTCACGATTTGGGTGCATATAAAACAAAATCATAATCCAAACTGTATTCAAACTTGGTCGAAAATTGTATGTACACAAAACCGTAACAGTTAACCATTATTATCAACCATATCATATACAATATAACCAATTCAGATCGAAACATCGATTGTGTTCAAAATTGAAATACCAGAAACAACTTGTGTTTTAGAAAGGATAGAAACGATTTCAATTAGAAACAAAATATCCAATTTAAACCAAATCAAAACAATCAAATCCATACCATGATCAATCGAAACGAAGACAATCCAATCAAAGCTAAACTGGGAAACGAAATTCGATCAACCAAAACAATACTATGTACATAATGCATATAATATGACAGAGAAAATCCAAACTGTAAACAGAGCTATGAGTTTGTTATATAAACATGTGATAGACATACTAGTGAGGTTGCTCGAGCTATGCCAATTTTGAATTCACGACTGCTGTAGCTGACTCCACATTCTTAAACAAAATAGAACCTATTGTCCTCTGTTTCTTATCAGTTTGAAGCTCAGCCTTTTGACTGGTAAGCCGTGCAACTTGATCCTCCAGAGAATGAATTCTGGACTGTAGCATTGGCACATCAAGATAATACCTTTCTAACCATGAGCCGCACTGATCACAGGGTGGCGCTGTGGGTTGAGGTAGAGCAGGAGAGGGTTTTGACGAATCACCGGGGGCTTTACATGGCAGCTTAATGCTAGGTTAATCAGGGTCATTTTGTAAGCAAGGTGGTAGATTCGACACGAAGTCGTATGAGGGTTTGGTGCACAGACCTTTGGAATAGGGATATTCACTTGCCAAAAAACGTTCAACCTCTGAATCCGAGTCCTCGCTTAACACGATAGGGTCAGGATTGACAGGGGGCTTCAGCTTGTTCCTCGCCATCCGAGAGATTAGACGGGCAATCTTTTTGCCTTTGGAATTTACAGTGGGTTTGGCTTTAGGTTTCTTTCCCACAGGATTAACAGTCTCGGCATCCTTAGTCACAGAGTGGGGTAGGTCGATGGGTGAGTCGGGTAAGGGTTTAGGTAACATCATACTGTAGGGTACCGGGGGTATAACTTTGTTCTCGGTAACCACAGGTTTATCAACCTGTGGAGGATTCGAATCCTCAAAACAATTGCGAGCAAGGAAATCATTCCAACAGTCTTCGTGTAACCCCAAATGATAAACAACAATCATTTTAACTAGACTGAAGTGAAAAAGGCTGCTATCAGCCTGGTTCCTTTTGTATCTCTTAGACATTTTGAACAGGCTTCTATGCAGGTAATAAGGAATATTAAGCTCATAGCCCATGAAAACCATAAGCAAACGAAGGTGGTGTAAGAAAACAAAACCATACCGACCCTCGCAGGTGATAAATTGTTTGATTATCATCAGCAAATCGTGCCAACGTTGCTTGAGCATGTTCGCGGGCAAACCTTTGTCACAGGAGATTACCTTACGAGACTGGAAGAGAAGTGTCCACGGGACCTCTTCCACTTTGCAATTCTTGGACCATCGTTGTCCAGTGGTAGGCAGACCTGTAGCTAAACTGAGAAATTGCTCGTTAATTTCCAATTGGACATCCCCGACCTTGGCTCGACAGCCATCAAAGGTTAATGCGAATTGCCGAGCCATGCAGGGATTAAAACCATCAAACTTTTGTATGAACGGGAGCCATCCAAATTCCTCAAGGTCGCTATGAGCACTGTCGAACATCAACAGAGCCTGGCTACCATTCGGTTCAGCCCTCATGACTGGAGCCATGGTGCGGGCACATGGTAAGGGTTTGGTTGAAAACAATAACACACAGGAGCAAAGTTGCCTGGGTTAACAGCTATGAACGATGAAAGGGGAAACCTTAATGTGTGCGTGCGAGGGTGGCGGGATTATTCACCGCCATGCAAGGCAGTCATGACAAAGTACAACCTCTGTTCAATCAATCATATCATAGTTCAAACCATATTATTCGGCCAACCCAAGAATCAAACGGTGGATAACATACCAATGCGCCATTGTATTATTTCAAACCACGATTTTTCAATATGATATCAAACCCAAAAGTTAAATATGTGCCAACGTATGAGTGTGTAATCAAACGTTCATAAAACATTGTGACAATTGATTTCATAACACTTGACAAGCCAAGAGTTTATAATCATAAGGATCACATCATGTAAGAAACAACATAAACCATGATCTCTATGCAATCAGATGACTAGGCAAGTCTCAAACAATATAAATCTATATGCTCAATGCCTTACCAGTTTAAGTTATGCAACCAAAAATGTCCAAATAGGCATAGTTTGAAAAATCATTTAACCACACAATAATAAACCAAAGGTGATTGTCTTTCATGATATCAATGAGAAAATCATGACAGTTTAAATGACGATGAAGGAGTTTTCATGCTTACAGTCGTGAAAACTAAATGGAGGCTAATTTGCAAATGTCGTAAGGGATGAAAAATATCGTCTATTTGCAAAATGCGACAGTAATTTGAAGTTTAGAAGTCATAGGTGTAGGCAGCTTATAGGGCAATAGAAAAAATTGTATTGGCTGCCAACACAACAACAACAAATAAAAGCACTCAAAAATGCAGCAATTCACCATGAAAATTAAGCCTTCAACAAGTACAACATTATCCAATTGTTAGAAGAGTTTTCTAAGTAGCTCAAGCCATTTGTAAATGAGTGTATGCAACAAATTAAAACAATTTTTAGTAGATGTAGAAATCTTTTGTAACAATAGCAATGAATAATAATAGTTTGCTAGAATAAGGGTTAGAAAGGTTAGTAAAATGTTTGAGAGAGAGAGAGAGAGAGATTATCAATTTTAAATACTAGCATCACAAGAAGAACTCTAGATTAGTGTCGTTGTAATCTAAGGCTCATGGAGTCACAAATGCATAACCTTGAAGGTTGAACTATATGAGATAAGAGGGATTAGATCTAAACCCTAAGGTGCAAGCACTTTTGGGCCTTGGGACTAGACCTTGAAGAAAATGGTTCCTAGGGTGCAAACACTATTGGGCCTGTTATCACACAGTTTGTAGCAAGGATAAAAGGCTTGAGGTTTGAATGTCAAACTAGTGTAACAGGAACCAATCCCACCCAATGTCACCACGATGGGATGTTTCTTTCTCTTTAGGGTGGTAAGGCATAGGGGAGACGTCCCCGATGACCTGGGGCTTTGAGAAGGCAAAGGATTATAGGATAAAGTAGTTATTCCCCCCTCACAAGTCACCACCGAGCAGATAGTTCGGCCAAAAGGACAATAATAAAGTAAAACCCCCAAGAGATACACCTTCTTGAGACAAAGCAACAATAAACTGATATGTGCAAGCAAGCTCAATGGGTTAGTGCTTCATATAAGTCAACGACTATCTGAAAAACATAGAAGCAAATTGACAATAAATATTGACGAAGTCAATGTTTATAAAATAGCAATGAAAATAATATCACTTCTTCAATAAATGTTGGAATAATGAGGCATTCAATGCAATAAATTAACTCTTCATTCAATTAATGCCTTAAATCACCATTCAATTACTTATAAAGAAAAACGTTTAGCTGCACAAAGGTGTTAATATCAAGAGATGACGGCAACACTTAGTCAATATGGTTAGTTTATAAGCTAGGGTTAGTGTAGTTAGGGATTCATTCAATGTATTGAGAGTAGTTTGTGATCAAGGTCACTTCAATGCATGAGGTCTTTAGATCAATGCCTTAGGGTTAATGGAGTCAAATAGTAAGGACGCAAGAGCTAAAGGAGGCAAAGGTAAAAACAACTAAGGAATAGAGGGAGAAGCTTTGAGGTGTTGCTAAGGCAAGGCCTCAAAGTCAAAACCCTAGGGGAGAGAGGCTCACCTTGGTGTAGGAGAACTAGGCCTCGATGCTCTCTCCTCCTTCCTTAACTTGGTGGCAATCATGGCTATCTGATGATGAAGCATAAAACCAAGACTAGAGGATTTGATGGAGAAAAGTGTTGCTACAACAAGGCTCTACCAGTAAACCCTAGGAAAATTGGACCAAAGTGTAGAAAACCTATGCTTTAGGGTGTCTCTTTCTTCTTACCTTATAGATAGTATGACTAGTAATAAATGAGGAGAGAATGAGAGTGTAGCTATGGCTAGGCTCTCTCTTTATTCAATCAATGGATGAAAATAATCTCAATGGGGACATGAGACAAGGACCTACTTGTGTGCTTTTCACTTAGGGTTTTGTTCAGCAAAATTATAAACATATGCAAGAAATAAAACTACAACCATTCATTCAAGAAGTTTTGCAGAAAAATACTTACATATCACCAAGAAAAAACATTGCAAACCCTAGTTGTAACACCTTCCATTAAGAGAAATGCCAAAATATGCCAAAACAATCCTCCTTCAACAAGTGCGCATCACTAAATCAGCCAATAACCCAAGAGAGGGCGCAAATTTCAGACCTCCTTATGGAGTGAATAAGTTGTGATGAAAAAATGAAGGTGAAAATCCTTCATTTATACAGTATCATGACCTAAATTTACATTTTAGGTCATGTAAAAGGCCGACAAGGCCAAAATACTGAAATCATACCATTTTACATTAAAATGTCAATTTAAAACCCTAATCAAGATGAAAAGAGACATCAAGCCCCTCCAAAGGAGACATTATCCCCTTTTAGGGAAAATGGAGCATCCTGGAGAAAAACGTTAGCCCTCCTTGGGCTTCTCCATCATGCCACACATGCCAATACTGCCCAGTCTTCCTCCCAAGACATCCAATAGGTTGGGTGACATCATGGTCATCAAGGGTGATGTCCCAGACCTTCCAAGGCCAACGTTCCACTGAAAGAGGGTCAATCCCCCTAGGTCAAGCTCTGCCAAAGTGCCTATGGTGGAACGTCCTCTTCTCCTATGGTGCAAAGCCCCCGATCCATCTTCGTCCTATCTCTCCCCCCTGATGGGGTCTCAACATCCACCTAATGGGCTCTTCAACCCCATGGAGGTCCGAACTGATCATCTCCGCATGTGTACCGGTCCAAAGTGGTACTTGTCCATCAAGCATGGTCCTGCACATCAATAGCTACGCCCTCCATGGGCTCATCAGTCACAGGGATCATAGCAATCTCAATCACATCTCATCATCAATATTATTAAACATGTGCATAAAATCCCTAATACATCAATTAACAACTCAAAGATGTTATACAAGCCTACAATATGAGTTTAGAGAAAAAGACAAGGCGCCCTATTGGGCTAGTGTCCACTGAAAAGGAAAGTTCCCGGAAGAGACCTCATCCAAGCCATGTAAGTGGGTGATGTGGTCAAGGGATGTCCAAGCAAGTGGGTGCAATGTTGGCAGAGGATGCAAAAAACTTTTCCTGTGGCTGCCTTTGTAGAAGGCGAGCTATACTTGTCATGGATGCGTTCTTTCCAAGCCCATTCTTGCCTTTTATTATTTTTTTTTATTTTGTCTTTTATTGTTTTTTTCCTTTTTGTTCAAGAGATAATCAGGGGACACTTCCCTGGCGTGTTGACCAGTGGTGACAACATTACCCACAAGTACTTTCACAGAAATGAGAAGGTTGGCTCGTGATAAGATCCCCTTTCCCTTGGCCATGCATCCAAGAGTCAGTGCCCTGGCGTGGTAACCAGTTGGTGGCAATGTCATACTGCTAAGTACCCATGGACCTAATAGGTTGGCTCATGATAAGACCCCCTACCCTCTGGTTAGGTCTTGTTTTATTACTTTTCCAGGTCCCTCTTATTTTTTGTTGAGAATCCTTTTATTGCTTTCTCGGGGATCCCTGAGCGAAGAATCTCGAGGTTTCTTTTTTAGGCTTTTATCTTTTACCAGATGGATTTTACCTTATGGGCCTTTAGCCCCTTCTTCCCACAAGATAAGATGCAGTCCTGAAAATAGGTCAACCCAGTGCCTGGACAAGTGGAATGGGATAAGTGAGCGGGAAACAAGATGAAAAAGTGATGTTATGAAGGGAGCGGACGATGTCTTTTCAGAAATCCCTCCAGTGGCAAACCAAAACCTACAGACACAGGCTTACTAGGGAGCTTTGTCAATCCCCCCAGACATGGTCAAGTGGGCAAGTGTAAGATCCAAGCATTCGTTAGAAATAAAAGGAATCAGATGCATATATTCGAGGTTTTTGATGATCAAAGTGACACATACCATGATACCTGGACTAATTACCTCATGGAGAAAGAACCATCTCTGACATAGGACCAAGCTGATGGTGGTGGATGTTGTTGCTGCTGACAAGATAAAGATGTTGGAGGAAAGAAAAGGTGGGCCCTCCAGGGCCATGCTAAAGTCA
>JASDQU010500612.1:41022-52471 GCA_032191745.1 Picea mariana | reverse complement strand
GGGAGATATCCCCGATGTCCTGGGGTTTTGAGAAGGCAAAGGATTATAGGATAAAATAGTTATTCCCCCCTCACAAGTCACCACCGAGCAGATAGTCCGGCCAAAAGGAAAATAATAAAGTAAAACCCCCAAGAGATACACCTTCCTAAGACAAAGAAACAATAAACTGATATGTGCAAGCTAGCTCAACGGGTTAGTACTTCATATAAGTCAATGACTATTTGATAAACATATAAGCAATTTGACAATAAATATTGACGAAGTCAATGTTTATAAAATAGCAATGAAAATAATATCACTTCTTCAATAAATGCTGGAATAATGAGGCATTCAATGCAATAAATTAACACTTCATTCAATTAATGCCTTAAATCACCATTCAATTGCTTATAAAGAAAAACGTTTAGCTGCACAAAGGTGTTAATATCAAGAGATGATGACAACACTTAGTCAATAGGGTTAGTTTATAATCTAGGGTTAGTGTAGTTAGGGATTCATTCAATGTATTGAGAGTAGTTTGTGATCAAGTTCACTTCAACGCATGAGGTATTTAGATCAGTGCCTTTGGGTTAATGGAGTCAAATAGTAAGGACACAAGAGCTAAATGAGGTAAAGGTAAAAACAACTAAGGACTAGAGGGAGAAGCTTTGAGGTGTTTCTAAGGCAAGGCATCAAAGTCAAAACCCTAGGGGAGAGAGGCTCATTTTAGTATAGGATAACTAGGCCTCGGTGCTCTCTCCTCCTTCCTTAACTCGATGGAAATCATGGATAGCTAATGATGAAGCATAAAACAAAGACTAGAGGGTTTGATGGAGAAAATTTTTGCTACAAAAAGGATCTACCAACAAACCCTAGTAAAATCGGCCCAAAGTGTAGAAAACCTAGGCTTTAGGGTGTCTCTTTCTTCTTAGCTTATAGATAGTATGGCTAGCAATAAATGAAGAGAGAATGAGAGTGTAGCTATGGCTAGGCTCTCTCTTTATTCAATCAATGGCTGAAAATTCTCTCAATGGGGACATGAGACAATGACCTACTTGTGTGCTTGTCACCTAGGGTTTTGTTCGGCAAAATTATAAACATATGCAAGAAATAAAACTACAACCATTCATTCAAGAAGTTTTGTAGGAAAATACTTACATATCTCCAAGAAAAGGCATTGCAAACCCTAGTTGTAAGACCTTCCATTAAGAGAAATGCCAAACTATGCCAAAAATATCCTCCTTCAACAAGTGTGCATCACTAAATCAGCCAATAACCCAAGAGAGGATGCAAATTTCAGACCTCCTTATGGAGTGAGTAAGTTGTGATGAAAAAATGAAGATGAAAATCTTTCATTTATACAGTATCATGGCCTAAATTTACATTTTAGGTCATGTAAAAGGCCGACAAGGCAAAAATACTAAAATCATAATGTTTTACATTAAAATGTGAATTTAAAACCCTAATCGAGCGGAAAAGAGACATCAAGCCCCTCCAAAGGATATGTTAGCCCCTTTTAGGGAAAATGGAGCATCCTGGAGAAAAACGTTAGCCCTCCTTGGGCTTCTCCATCATGCCACATGTGCCAATATTTCCCAGTCTGCCTCCCAAGACGTCCAGTAGGCTGGGTGATGTCATGGTCATCAAGGGTGATGTACCAGGCCTTTCAAGGCCAACGTTCCACTTAAAGAGGGTCAATCCCCCTAGGTCAAGCTCTGCCAAAGTGCCTCTGGTGGAACGTCCTCTTCTCCTCTGGTGCAAAGCCCCTGATCCATCTTTGTCCTGTCTTTCCCCCCTGATGGGGTCTCAACATCCATTGGATGGGCTCTTCAACCCCATGGAGGTACGAACTGATCATCTCCCCATGTGTATCGATCCAAAGTGGTACCTGTCCGTCGAGCATGGTCCTGCACATCAATAACTACGACCTCCATGGGCTCATCAGTTACAGGGATCATAGCAATGTCAATCACATCTCATCATCAATATTATTAAACATGTACATAAAATTCCTAATACATCAGTTAACAGCTCAAAGACGTTACACAAGCCTACAATACGAGTTTAGAGAAAAAGACAAGGCGCCCTATTGGGCTAGTGTCCACTGGAAAAGGAAAATTCCCGAAAGAGACCTCATTCAAGCCATGTAAGTGGGTGATGTGGTAAAGGGATGTCCAAGCAGGTGGGTGCAATGTGGGCAGAGGATGCAAAAGACTTTACCTGTGGGTGCCTTTGTAGAAGGCGAGTTGTACCTGTCATGGATGCATTCTTTCAAAGCCCATTCTTGCCTTTTATTATTTTTTGTTATTTTATCTTTTATTTATTTTTTCCTTTCTGTTCAAGAGATAATCAGGGGACACTTCCCTAGCGTGGTGACCAGTGGTAACATCATTACCCACAAGTACTTTCACATAAATGAGAACCCCTTTCCCTTGGCCATGCAACCAAGAGTCACTTCCCTGGAGTGGTAACCAGCTAGTGGCAATGTCATACTTCTAGGTACCCATGGACCTAATAGGATGGCTCRTGATGAGACCCCCTACCCTTTGGTTAGGTCTTGTTTTATTATTTTTCCGAGTCCCTCTTGTTTTTTGTTGAGAAACCTTTTATTTCTTTCTCGAGGATCTTTGGGCAAAGCATCTCGAGGTTTCATTTTTAGGTTTTTATCTTTTACCAACTTGTTTTTACCTTCTGGGCCTTTAGCCCCTTCTTCCCACTAGATAAGATGCAGTYCTGAAAATAGGTCAACCTAATGCTTGAACAAGTGGAATGGGATAAGTGAGCGGGAAACAAGATGAAAAAGTGATGTTGTGAAGGGAGCAAATGATGGATTTTGAGAAATCCCTCCAGTGGCAAACCAAAACCTATAGACACAGGCTTACTAGGGCACTCTGTCAATCCCCCCARACATGGTCAAGTGGCCTAGTGTAAGATCCAAGAAGTCGTTAGAAATAAAAGGAATCAGATGCATATATTCAAGGTTTTTGATGATCAAAGTGACACATACCATGATACCTGGACTAATTACTTCATGGAGCAAGAACCATCTCTGACACAGGACCAAGCTGATGGTGGTGGATGTTTCTATTGCTGACAAGATAAAGATGCTGGAAGAAAGAAAAGGTGGGCCCTCCAGGCCCATGCTAAAGTGAATCCTGCTCTCGATACTCCATGTCTAGGACCTGTGGGCCTCGAGACATGATCTCCTAGTTATCCCTGAAAGTGGGGTATAACAGGGCCCTAGGTGTCGTTTTTCTCTTCTTCATATTTCACTTAGGTCAAGGATCAAATACTAGGGCTAAAACCCTAAAGTGCAAGCACTTTTGGGCCTTAGGATTTTAACCCTAGCAAAGAATGCTTTCTCAAACTTGGACAATAAAGAATTCAGGAAGGAGAGAAACACTTACGTCTCCTTCCTAGGGTTTCAAAAAGACAAAGAAACTTGCAACAAGATAGAAATTAACACCTTTAACCTAAGTCACCTGACACGAGGACATGGGACACAGAGGACATGGAAATACGAGTATCCGACATGGGCACGACGACCCCCAGAAATAGGACATAGAGGACACGTTAGATATATTTATTATGAATTACACATGCAAAAATGAAATAATTAAACTGTAAACATTTACATGATGATGATACAAATTCAATCATACAACTAGTACTAACTTAGTAACTACTAAGTTACTAAGTTACTAACATAAATGATGACATTTCCAACTCAACACTATTGTCCAAACCCATATCATCAGAAAACACATCCCACATCTTTGTATTTCCCTTCAACCACTCTTCTCTCTGCCCAATGCCTGCAAATAAGACAGATATTGGTGTGCACATACACCACTAAGTCACTTGACACGATGTCAAAGAAAAGAGTTCAACATAAGAGTTTATACTTGAGTGAAGGGTACATTTTTACTGGGGTTGTGATAGAAGAGTTCAACAATCAATGCCACCAACATTGAGGTACATAAAGGACATGGTGCCCTTGATTAAATGCTAGTTCCATACCCTCTTACATGATAGAATCTAGTGGAAACATTGCAATCCTACCAATCTTGAAATTCTGAAAACCGTTAATTCTGTTGAATTTTGAATAGGACCTAAAATTCTACTTTCTCCATATGAAGTACAATGAGGTTGGAACAACTCTCAAACATCCTGAAAAAATTAATGGTAATGTTAAAAATTTAAGTAAAAGTGACATTCTCCTTTTCATTTTCATAGAATTTAATATTACCATTAATTACTAGGGTGGGTGAAATGGAGGGGGTGGGGACCTCTTTAAATAGAATTAGTAAGGCAAAATAACCCTTACTTGCACACTGAAACACCTCACAATTGCAACTTGCATGAAAAAACATGAGCGGGGGTCCTTTTTAGAGCAGGACACGTGTCCTATTTTCAAGACACGTGTGTCCTATGAATATGACACGTTCTAAATGTGTATCTGACACGTGTCCTATCGTTTCGTGTCTGACACGTAGGATACATGACATGAGGGGGGTTTTGGACGTGTCTGGTGACTTAGCCTTTAACATTAGCAAGAAACAAGAAATTGCAGCAAATTACTTTCTTATTCCAAGTAGCTAGACTATTCAAACCCTAGTTGCATAAAATAACCATCCAAGAGAGAAAAACATCCACAAGAATCCTCCTCCAAGAGTAGTGCATGAGTAAAAAGAGAAAGAGAGAGAAAATAACAAACTTTTTAGAGGTTCTCTTCCCACAAGTGTGTGAGGAATGTGATGATGAAAAATTATCCAAGTGCTAACCTCATTTACATAACTGGAGCTGACCCCTTAAATAACCTATGCAAATGATAAAACATGCAAATAAGCCATCATAAGGCCACACGTGTGGTGACATCAAGCCTCCCAAGGATGAAGGAGGGCTTCCCAAGGCCACGTGTCATCATGTCAAGGTGTAATCATGGCAAAGGTGCACCTCCTCATTTTTGGTCATGCTACATCATCACGGGTACCCTAAGTGATCATCAAATCCTGTCATCATCAAACCCTATAAGGTGACATCATCGTCAAATGGAAGCCAACATCAAGGGTGTAGGGCACTATGTCCAAGGTGGAGAAGTTTGTATCTCATCTATGTAAAGTATCTAGATATCCACTAGTTTAACGTCCTCAATCTAATGAGTAATAATCCTTGGGGTACACTGCCCAACATGTGGGCTTCCATCATATCTGTGTGCCATCATGACCAAATCTATCAAAACCAAGCTCATTTGTCCATCGTCCATGATCCTAAGGATGTGAGATCCTGTGTCTGAAGGTGCCAAGTCACTGGTGACTCACTGATTTGCATCACACGTGCCAAAATTCTGCAATAAGGGCACATCCTAGGTGAAATCTTGGGACGTCTCTCAAAAAACCATGTCAAGACCATCCAAATCAAAACAGAATATAAAATCAGGGAAACCAATGTTCATAATAGATATTAGTCCTTAAGTCATGCAAAGTAAGTTGTTACTTAAGATATAATCCACATGAATAATTCACTTCAATATCCCCTTCAAGTATCACACTGGCTCAGGACTTTATGTGAGTTGGCAAGTTTGAATATGGGAGTGCCTTCATCAATGATCCAAAATGGATCTAGGAACCAAAATGGGTCCAGGAAGGCCTAAAAATCAAAGTGCTCATAATCACTTCAAAATGGACGTGTCGTAGGCCTCGTCGTTATGAACCCAATGCAATTTGAATGGGATAAAAAATACACCGGATGCAAAAGATATCTCGTTCTGTTCTTTTTTCCAAATAGACAAAAATTTTGTTGACTGTACAGTACGTATAGTGCTGACGTGGCATCTGATCGTAGAGGTCGTACAGTGGCATGGCAGAGGAGTGGCATGTTGACTAGGTATATGTTCATGGTAGGTGGACGAATTGTTTGTTGACACGTGTCCTCATCTGGGCGAATGTAATGGTGCCATGTGGCCCAGTCTTGGGCTACCACATGGCACCCCTATGTTGGTTGTTATGGAAAAAGTTTTATGGACTCCATAGGAGTCAAACCCATGAACTCCAGTCTGGGCAGGGTTGGGCTACTAGCCCTCCCAGTTTGTTTCTTATTCCATATAGTCCCAATGTAATATTTATTTTGTAGTAACATTATTTCAGCGGAATTAAGGTTAGGGACCTAGCCCCAGCCCTCGGCGCATGCTCCATGTAACCATAGCATATGTCCCTCCTTTTACCTTGGCGCGGATGTGTGGGGTTAACGCCCGGTCGGTTGGGCTAGCGCGCCAACCAAGGCTTGTGATCGGGAGCTGTAGACCGAGGGACAACAATGATAGGGGCACATGGAGGTATAGGCCGTGGCCACATGGGCCATAGCCACATGATCAGGGCCAACGCACAACTTCTAACCTGTGGACACATGGATCAATGCCATATGGCCAAGAGCCCAAGAATAGGGGGATGCGCCCTCTATTTTGGCCAAATATGGGTTTTTAAACTTTATTATATGATTTATAGTGATTTTTCAGCCAGTTTTGGGAGATTTTGGCCATTTTTGGAGGATCTGGAGCTCTTTTTGAGGCCAGATCTTGGGAGGAAGTTGGGAGGTTGTTTCCAACTTCAAGCCTATATAAAGCATAGGTTCTTAGCAGCCTTAGATAGGTTCATGGGAGGATAAATGCTGAAGAATTGTAAATAAAAAGTCATTTTTATGAAGGGAAGGCATTGAGGAGAGAAACTTTGTGGGCCATTTCCGGGAGCTTCGTTCATCCGTTTTCAGTGTCTTTAGTTGTGTTGGGTTCTTGAGATCTAGAAAAACATATCCATATCAGTTTGTAGTCTATTTGGCACTTTTTTGATGTATGTTTGAAGCTTTGAAGAGATATAAGAAAGCCTCACTCACTAAGACAAAGGCCCAGAGATGTAGGTGATATTGCTGAACTCCGTTAAGAACTTTTGCTTTTATGGTTTGTTGATTCTTGTGATTATTTACAGATCTATATATTTCATTATGGCTTCAATGTTACATATTTAATTCTTCCTCTTTCATCAATTTCTTAAATGGTTAATGAACTCATGTTTTAAAACTCAATCATAGTCTTTAAAAGATCTTTAAGGATCAAGTGGTATCATAGCTAGTTGACGGTTGGTTTTTGAGTTTGCATGATTACCAGGGAAAGGATGAATCGTGGTGAAGGAAAGCTTGTTGAAGAGAATCCTAAGATTGGATCGAGAAAGAGAAATTCTCAAAGTGAGAAGATGACATCGGAAGAGGGACTTTCTCATGAGGAGAAAGAGTTTTGAAAGATTTTCTTTGCTATGTCGGAGATGGTGAAGGTTCTATATGATGATTACTTGGAGTGGAAGAGACTGATTCTAGGTGAATCTTCAAAAGCCAAAATTGAAGGAGAGGATCCTCCTAAAACTCCTGCTTCACCTCCTTATTCTCCATCAACTTCTTCTTCTTCAAGTTCAAGTTGCAAATCCATTGCAAAAAAACATTCCCATAAAAATAAACATGATATGCCTTTACTTAAGCTTGATGTGAAGTTTGAATTACCCATGTATTATGGTGAAGTCAATGCAGAGAGGCTTGATAACTAGGTCAGACAAATAGAGGTTTATTGCAGTGTGCAACAAATCAAGGATGAGGCAACTCAAATCAAATTGGCATCGCATCGACTTGTAGGCACAACACTCATCTAGTGGTAGAGCAAGTTTCAAAATGGCATGCAACAAGTGGGTAATGTATTTCCATCATGGGAAGTTTTTGTTTCTGCACTTAGAAAGCAATTTTATCCTTTGGGTTATAAAGAGAAGGATTTAATTGACTGGAAAGGTCTTAAACTAGGAAAGGGACAAAAAGTGCAAGAATACACAGATGAATTTCGTAAGATGGCATTAATGTTAGAAATTCCATTACATACCCAAAAAAATCTTATGAAGTATATAGGAGGTTTACCTGTACACATTCGTAATACTGTATTTATGTTTAGACCTACTAATCTTGATGATGTTTCTATTCAAGTTGTTAAAATAATGTAACTGCAAAGAGTATTCTTATTATTATTTGATATATTATTCATTGGATCAATCCCCATTGTGGATTGATCATGTCGGCTATTGTATAAGGACCAAATCCCCTTTTGTGGATTGGTCATATTGTAATTGTAAAAGGAAAAAGAAGAAGTCATCCCCAAAATATATCAAGAGGCCCTGAAATATAATAAAGGTGGTTGTAACCACCCAGTTTGAGAAGTCAACCCTGCCAATGAAGAGACACTTCACACATGCCAGTATTGTATAAATAAGGAGGCTAGCACCTCACTTAGACACACCTCACTTACTCATTGAGAGACAAGTTTCGGAATTCCAGTTGGAGAAGAAGGAGAGAGAGTGGCGCATCTTTTGGGAGAGGATATTCTGCATTAGTTTAAGTTATCTCTTGGCATTGTATTGGCTATCTATAATAAGGAAGTTTTGCTGGGTTTTCTTCCCCTAGAGGGTTTCCCAGGATAAATGTTGTGTCTCTTGTGATTGTTTATTTCTCAGTGATCTTGCATTATTCTATTGTTATCTATTAAAATGAAAAGAACTATAATAATGGTTTAAACATTAACATGGTATCAGAGCCAATTTGAAGAGAGCATCTTTCACAAGAGAAAGGTAAAAAACATCATTGTTGTTGTACATGCAAATTAGGGTTTTTTTTTTGGAGAGGTATTTCAGCCCTAAAACCATCTAGAAAAGTGCGCCCTCCCCCAAGGATCATTTTGGCACCTTCAGTGCACCTTTTCAGTGGCTAGATATCCCGGAAAGTGAAACCCTAGTTTTCACAAAGTACCAGAAAACTAGAAAACCAGAGTACCAGAAGTACCAGAAGTACCAGAGTACCAGAAGCACCAGTCCATAAATCCGCAGATCAAGTTTGAGGGGGTAAAAGTTGGATTTTGAAAAATCTGACTGCACCATCTTACTCACCTCAGCTCAACGCATCTATCCCCTAGATCAGAATTTCAAAATTAAAAGTTGGAAATTAGGGTTTCCTCATAAAACCCTAAGTTGCAGTTGCAGTCTCAGAACCAGTTGCAGTTGCAGCCGTACTACCAGTTTTCGTCACCCTTGAAGTTTTTAAAGAGTTGGTAATGATTATTGTTGCTCCCAGATAGTTCCACCACCTGCAAATGCTATAAGAGGTATGTACTCACATATGTTTAAATGGTTAAACTTTAAAGAGTATTTGCAGGAGAAGGGATCTCTTGCCATAGATCCAGAAGGATCTCAAGATCCAACACATTCAGAGGAATGATGCAACCTAGGTGTGATTATTCTGATATACACCTATTTGTTATAACATTATCTTGATCAGTGTTGCATGTTGTAGCTATGACCATCATTCTAACCTTTTCTGAGTCAAGGTATTAGATGGATTAAAATTTGATATCATAGAGCTTATCCTCTAACCCAACCTCCTGTCAAGATAATGTATTATATTAGTACAAAAGACAGGTTGAAGAAAGCACTCGTCATATTGAGTGAAGGAGACTCGGAAGAAAAGAAAGCACTCATTCCTGAGGATAAGGCTCCAGGTTTGATTAATCAAGTTAATAAGATTCAAAGGTACACATGACAAGTTGATGACTATAGTTGAAATAGCACTCTTTGTAAAGTATCATACTTGATAGCATGTGACCACATAGAGGTAAATGCTTAACGTAATCATTTGTCTGAGGCAACTAACACCTCCTCTAGAAAGAATCTCGTGTGTTAGTTCCAAGTTGCCATGGAGGAATGTTTTATCACAACACTATGAGAGTGTTGACCTCATTTCGTATTGTATTCCTTACCTTTAACCTTTTCTTTAGACAAATTACAAGTGATAGCTCTAAAAGAGATACTCTGATGATTGTTCGTGCTTTTGCTTTATATTATCAAAAGGATATTACTCTTTCATGTTTTTTTGTTGACCTTGCTCCAGGTCACAGGTAATAACCCTGAGGAAGCTATAGTGAAGGTTGCAGAAGGAAACGTGCTAAAGGAGAAACCATAAATGAAGCAATCATCATTGGAAAAGAAGAAAATGGCTTGTATAAACTAAAGGGTCACTCAGAGGCTGCCATGACCCATGCCATTGAAAAATCATGTGAACTTTGGCATAGAAGATTATCTCACATCAACTACAAGGTGCCACCATACATATGCAAAGAAGTCACAGGTTTACCAGAACTCAAGGTTGACCATGAAGGCATATGCAATGGATGTGCACAAGGGAAGAACATCAAGAACCCTTTTTCGAAGAGAGACAACAAAGAAGAAGGAGTCCTAGAACTCATCCATTTATATGTGTGTGGCCCAATGCCATCATCCTCCATGAGTGGGTATGTATACTATGTATCATTCATCGATGATTATTCTCGTAAGACCAGGTTGTATTTTTTGAAATCTAAAGATGAAGTGTTCAGCAAGTTCAAGGAATTCAAAGCCTTGATAGAGAATATTTATGAAAGAAAGATTAAGATACTCAGGTCAGATAATGGAGGAGAATATACCTGAAAAGAGTTTGTGAACTTATGCAAAGATGTTGGGATCAAGAGGGAACTCATTACTCCCTATAATCCCCAACAAAATGGTGTAGTTGAATGAAAGAACATAACGATAATGGAAGTTTTGAAGACTATGATCCATGATCAAGATCTTCCTATGTGATTATGGGAAGAAGCAGCAATGGCAGTTGTATATGTGCAGAATCGATTATCCCATAATGCACTTGGGCTCAAGATCCTAGAAGAGATGTTCACAGGAAATAAGCCAGAGGTAAGCCATCTCAAAATATTTGGCTGCCAGTGTTTATTCATATACCGAAAGAGAAGAGAAACACGTTGGAAACTTCATAAAATAAGGGAATATTTGTGGGATACTGTGAGGTTTCCAAGGCGTTCAGAATCTATATACCAGGTCACTGTCACATTGAGATCAGCAGGGATGTGACCTTTGATGAATATGCAACACTCAAGAAATCAATAAGATGCCATCTTGAAGAAGTATATGAACATGAACCTGTAATCCCTAGAACTTTAGTGAGGGAGGTTCCCAGAGCCGCAAAAATAATGAGGGAAGTCGTAACTTCCCTTGATGAGGAAATTCTAGAAGACCATGATATATTAGAAGTTCAAGAACCTCCTCAGATGACGATCCTTCATAAAAGAAAGCCATCTTGGGCTAGAGAGCTTATTCAATATGGAGAGAAATATGGTGTTCCCCAAGGAACCATGAGACAGGTGAAAAGACCAAAGCCATTCAATAGTTATATGGCTTTGATGTGTGACCTCCTAGAGAAGGAGCCTATCTGCTTTGAAGAAGCCATTCAGATGAAAGAATGGGCAGATTCCATGACAAAGGAATACCAATCCATAATAAAGAATGATGTATGGGAAATAGTTCCCAAACCATAGAGTAAAGACGTGGTATCCTCCAAATGGCTCTTC
>JASDQU010500612.1:13031-34781 GCA_032191745.1 Picea mariana | reverse complement strand
CTATAATTGTCCCAAATCAAACAATTGATCTTCAACACGAACATGAGATGATTGTAGAATAGAAGTTCAATCATACTTTGCTTCAAGATAAGTTAATACTGTGCAAATATTACAAACATATTAGCTCATTTGTAGTCATATTTATGATGTTATCATTGCTAATGTTGTCAACATGTATGGTAGTGTCTTTAGTAAGATGTGACAGAGTACAAGTGGCTAACAATATGTTGTCAATTATCATGGTTGTTTTACAATTGATCTTGATGAGACAGGTGCACAGGACAGAGTTTAAACACATAGAACAAATGGGGTGGCCTATCCCGCACTTGATGACTGGTTAGTATCATTTTGGAGGACCAAAAGGTCTTAGTGGGGAGGTGTGATCCAAAATGGATCCAGGAACCAAAATGGGTCTAGGAAGGCCTAAAAATCAAAGTTCTCGTAATCGCTTCAAAATGGACGTGTGTGTAGGCCTCATCATTATGAACCCAACACAACTTGAATGGGCTCAAACATACACCATATGCGAAAAATATCACATTCTGTTCGTTGTGCTAAACAGACAAAATTTTTGTTGATTGTACAGTCCATACAGTGTTCACGTGGCAGTTGACCGTACAGGTCGTACGACCGTACAGTGACATGGCAGAGGAGTGGCATGCTGACTGGGCAGATTTTGATGGTAGGTGGAGGAATTGTTTGTTGACACATGTTCTCATCTGAGCAAATGTAATGGTGCCACGTGGCCCAGTCTTGGGCTGCCATGTGGCACCCCTCCGTTGGTTGTTATGGAAATAGTTTTATGGACTCCACATGAGTCGAAGCCATGACCTCCGATTCGGGCGGAGCACTTTGGTAGGGTTGGGATACTAGCCCGTTCACTTTGTTGTTTATTCCATATAGTCCCAATGTAATATTTAAGCTTGCAGTAAATTTATTTCGGTGGTATTAAGGGTTGGGGCCTAGCCCCAGCCCCGGGCGCGCGCTCCATGTAACCATAGCATATGTCCCTCCTTTTACCTTGGCGCAGATGTGTGGGTTTAGCGCCCGGTTGGTAGGGCTATCCCGCTTACCAAGGCATGTGATCAGGAGCTGGAGACCGAGGGCCAACAACGATAGGGGCGCATGGAGGTATAGTTCATGGCCACATGGGCCATAGCCACATGATCAGGGTCAGGAATCAAGGGGCCAACGCACAACTTCTAGCCTGTGGACACATGAATCTACGCCGTATGGCCAGGAGCCCGAGAATAGGGGGTTGCACCCTCTATTTTGGCCAAATATGGGTTTTAAAACTTTATTATATGATTTTTAGTGATTTTACAACCTGTTTTGGGAGATGTTGGCCATTTTTAGAGAATCTGGAGCTCTTTTTGAGGCCAGATCTTGGGAGGAATATGGTAGGTTGTTGAAAACTTTAAGCCTATATAAACTAGAGGTTCTTAGAAACCTTATATAGGTTTAGGGGAGGAGAAATGTTGAATAATTGTAAAGCCAAAGCCATTTTTATGCAGGGAAGCCATTGAGGAGAGCAACTTTGCGGGCCATTTCCGGGAGCTTCATTCATCCGTTTTCAGTTCCGTCAGTTGTGTTGGGTTCTTGAGATATAGAAGAACACAACCAGATCATTTTGTAATCCATTTGGCACTTTTATGATGTAATTTTGAAGCTTTTAAGAGAAATAAGAAAGCCTCACCCACTGAGACAAAGGCCCGGAGATGTAGGCGATATTGCCGAAATCTGTTAACAAATTTTGTTGTTATGGTTTGCTGATTCTTGTGATTATTTATAAATTTGTATATTTCATTATGGATTCCATGTTACATCTTTAATTCTTCCTCTTTCATCGATTTCTTAAATGGTTAATGAAATCATGTTTTAAAACTCAACCATAGTCTTTAAAAGATCTTTTCGGATCAATCAAACCCTATTAGGTGTGCCAACCAAAACAATGAAATAAAATACCCAGGTAGAGAAATAGGTCCCAAGGGAAACAGTGAAAGAAAAGAACCCTTCAAGAGTAAGTGTGATAGTGGCACGTGTTGGGCTTACTTCATGGCTTATGGTGTCATTAAATTCATTTCTATGAGCGACTCTGTAGAGGGATTGCTTTTTGTTTGAGGTACCCTTTCCTTGATACTTTTTTCATTTCGAACCCCTTCATTTCCTTTTGATACCCATTTATTTCTTTGCAAGTCCCCATTACAGGTTTCAAGATTTATTCTTTCAAGTTTTTATTGGGATAAAGTCTTGTTATAGATGTGCATTCAATATATCAAGACAAAAGGTGATTACCATTAGAGGGGGTAGAGCTCAAGATATCCTTTGGATTTTATAGGTGACCTTTATCATTTTATATATAACATCTACATCAACCTCTGGGCCTTCAATCCCTTCTTCTCGTGAGAGAGTGAACCATGACCCATTACCGAAGTTTAGTACACTGTGAAAGGCTCCAAGATGGAAAGTGTTAAGTATGTTGGGAAATGGAACATTACCCTTGTGAGGGCCCCCCAATAGTACCCCTTTTCCCTGGGCGGTGTTAACATGGGACTAGAGCACAGAAGTTGGCCACCAAGGTGAAACAATGAAACAAACATAACTTCATGAGCTAGTGATCCAGTATCCAAGTTCAACCAATTATCCTCATCCACATGCATACTAAATTAAGAAAAACACTTTGTATGAAAGAAGGACTAACATACCTCATGGTGACAATGGCTTACCATCTCCCATACACTTAGTTGTCTGGATGTGATGAGCTTGGATGATATGTAGCAATAAGAGGCGATCTGATGGGGGTTGCTAATCATGGTAGGGATCATTGTCTCCATTGTGGGCCATGAAACATGATCTCCTCTAGTTACCCCTACCCATGGGGGGGTAACATGTACCAAGTAGACTAACTATTATGGAAATAGTGCACCAAACAATCATAAATGGGGCTGCTACAATTCTGAAGAAACACAACATAAATCCATGGCCACCATTTCCCATTATCGTCAACTCCTATTTCCTAATAGATTATAAGCACACTAGAAAAATGTATAAGGATATTATGCCTTACCACTCACAAGAGATTCTACTCAAACTGCATGATCTCCTTGCCAAAGTGAGAGACAATTTCAAGTCCCTCAAACTTAAGTGGATGTACTGTCACCAAGACATGAAGGAAGAAGAATTTTTCCGACGAGCCTCGACCAATGAAGAGGTTGAGAAAAGGAAAGGGAAGAAGCCACAAATCCAATGAGATTCAAACATCTCAACATTATTACACCTCAGATTCACTTCAATGCACCCTATATTTTTTTCCAGATGTGATCCATCATATGAGAATATTATGCGTATCATTGTATTATAATGAGCCAAAAATGTGATTATATTTGTACTCATGTATTATATTGGGCCTGTTAACCCCCCCCCGACCCTAGGGTAGGGGTAACTAAGGAGATCATGTCTCAAGGACCGTAGGTAAAAGACATGGAGTGTCGAGAGCCAGATTGACCAAAAGGAACCAACAACCCCCTTGATTTGGCTCTCAACATAGATCTACCAAGGCTCATTACATTCAAGCAACCCAGGGTATGGGGGAGGATAAGTTAGCATCACCATGATGTATGGTTAGTCCTTTTCTTATGCAAGGTGTTGTATTTAATTTATTAGGAATGTAGACAACAATATTTAGTTGAAGTTGTATAGTGGATCACTTGCTTGAGAAATTGTCTTGGTTTCCTTGTTTCACCTTGGTGGTCAGCTTTTGTGCCCTAGTCCCATGTTATCACCGCCCAAGGAAAAGGGGTAATAATGGGGAGCCCTCCCAAGGGTAACATTCCACTCCCGATCATACTTAACATTTTTCATCATAAATCCTTTCATATATCCCAAACTTTAGGTATGGCCCATTCTCTCATGAGAATAAGGGGATGAAGGCCTAGAGGATGATGCAGTTGCTATACACACACACAAAAAAAAAACACATATATGTCATTGCTAGATTATAAAGGCCACCATAAAAGCCTCAGGACATCTTGAGCTCTACCCCCTCCAATGGTAATCGCCCATGTCCGAATGTGAATGAATACACCAATTATACAGGACTATTTCCCAGTAAAATATAATGAAGCTTAAAACCTCATAAAGGGGATTTCCAAATGATAATTGGGTATCAAAAGGAAAAATAATGGGTTCGGAATGAAATAAGTACCGAGGAAATGGTATCTCAAGAAAGCAAGCACCACCTCTACAAAGGTACTCATAGAAATGGATACCATAAGCCATGAAGGAAGCCTAATGCCATATCACACTCATACTTGTTCTTGATGGGTTTTTACTTTCCCTTGTCACTCTTGGGACCTATCTCTCTACTTGGGTAACTTATTGTTCATGTGGTACACCTAATAGGATTGGATGAAGGCCTCCCCATACTTAAACTTGGTAACCTTCACAAGGTTTTAGGCTTGGGTGATACTTGAAGGGGATACTGGGTGAATTGTTTTACATGGCTTCTATCTAAAACAACAACTTACTTTGCATGATTTAAGGACTAACGGGTCTTATGAATATTGGTTTACTCTAACTTATATATTTTTTTGTTTTGAATTCCCCTGACATGGTTCTTTGAGGGACGTTTTAGGTTGTTCCCGGGGCATTGTTCCCTATTGCAAGACTCTAGCACTTGTGATGAAGAGCAGTGAGTCATCCTGTGACTCAACACCCTCAGACAGTGGCTCTCACATCCTTGGAACCTTGGACGATGGAAATATGGACTTGGTTTTGAGAAGGTTGGTCATTATGCCACACACATGGGACGAAATCCCACAGGCTGGGCAGAGCACCAAAGAGATTGTGTGCACAAAGGATGGAGAAATTTTCCTTTGGAGGCACCTTTACATCACATGACAATGATTTTTCACCCCTCTTGCACTAGGACATGGCCTTTGGAATCCTACGATGTCACCTTCTTAGCTTTGACATCACCCTTCTGGCCTTGATGCCATCTTTTGAGGCTAGGGTTTTATGTATCCATAGGTGTCTTGATGTGGAATGGGTGAGGAGACACCCCCTTGAGCATTGGAGACATGACATGTGGCCTTGGAAGGCCCAAGGAATTACCTTGGAGGCATGACATCACCCTCCTAGGGCATGACATCACCCTCCTAGGGCATGACATCACCCTACTAGGATTTATTTCATATATTTTTCATTTATGCACATTTTAGAGGTGAATTAAAGGGGTCAACCCTTTTCTATTATGGACAAATTATTGTTGCAAGGTCTTGTATAAATAGAGACCTTTCCTTTTCATGTTTCATCATAAATCTCCTCACACAAGAGGATAAGGACTAAGATTTTCTCCCTCTTGGGAAACATTGGATCTTCTACTTATGCGTTATCTCTTGGAGGACAATTTGTAGATGTCCCTTGGCTTATTTTGGTGGAAAATTATGCAACTAGGGTTTTGTGCTTGATTATTCTTGGTGAAGTAAGTAAAATCTGCAATTTCATTTCATACATTGAATGTTTGTGGTAAATTTTACTTGTTCATATTGAATATTTTGATATTGCTTGCTTAAAACCCTAGGAGAGGAGCATAAGGTGATTCCTCGTCTTTCTATATCATTTCACCTATTTAATTTTTAAGAGAATCCTATCTAGGGAAAAATCCTAAAGCCCTAAAGTGATAGCACTTTAGGAGTTTGTTTCTAAAGCTTGTTGTGATAAAATTGAAGAATCATTGAAAGGAAGAAATAATTTCTAGAGCCCAAAAGAGCTTGCACTCTAGCAACTTCTTCTTGAGAACTAAGGCCGTAAGGTGCTAGCACCTTAGATCTCAAGCCCTATACCTTGGACATGATTATCATTAGTCTCCAATTGAAATTATAGTGTTGTTGTAAATGACTCCATAGCCCAAAATGCATTGGTTCACTTGCTCTCTTGTGAATGAATTTGATCAAACAAACTCTCAAACTCTTTTATCCTAAGCTTCCATTAACTTTCTATAACCTTAGTATAGCCTAAACCACTAATTTATTTTCTACAGTTGCAAATATTTGCTACATCCATCCTAAATGTTGTATTTTTCTACATAACTCACTCTAACTACTAGTTAATATACTCAAAAATTGCTTGGGATAAGTGCTAGTTGATCTACTTGGTAAATGCTAAGTTTACACTATAATTTCATGCAATTCTGATAAATTTTTCTTGTGGTTGTTGCAAAACTTTATTGGTTGTTATAAACTGTTATCTTGCTGCAATTTTACATCAGCCATTATATATTTCCGTTGTCTACTATCTTTGAGGTTTATATTGCTTACTTGCACTTGGAAATCACTATATATATGTTGCAATTGTTCTTGTTCCATATAGGTACCCAAACACTTCTCTCTGCCTCAATTTCATGTACATAGACATTTGACTTAGGTAACCAGTGAGAGGATCCTCCAAACTTGGCCATATCCTTGCTATCTTATGCCTTGAGGTTACCGAGGACGCCTCCCCAGGGTTGGGCCTCATTCATCCCTAAAACATGGGGATTTCCTACTAAGGTGACAGTGGTGGGTTATCCTGTAGTTATGTAGATTTGGAGACTTGTGTTGGGGCTCTGTCATGAGTACAAATCCCACGATAACAGGGCCATGCTTAGATGATCTATGTATCAGTGTGGTACCTAGGTGGTATCTCCAGACCCCTACCAGTCAATCATAGTCTATCCTATTAGTCATTTCAAGATAGTCCTTGCTCTTGTGGATTAGACTGAATTCCCCCTTGTGGCATTAAGTTGTCACCATGCTGAGCATTTATGACCTGGTTCGATATGCGAGGGTCTTGGGATGGATTTACTAGGACACATGATCTAGGGGAGCTTCTAGTTTCTCTTACTTCTTTGTATGTAATGTAAAAGTGTTTCTCATTTTGTAAAGAGTGTCACGCCTATTTAAAGAACACTTATCTTATGCCTAAGCATGGACCCCCATATTATGTATTTGTCACACTTTTTCCATCTACTCTTAGGATGATTTTGTAAATGCTCACTCAAATTCACATTTCCCAAGGCAGTTTCACAGATCTGGAGGTGGTACATGTATCCCAAGGCATTGGTCATATCATCCAAGTCACTTTGGGACTATTTATACTTGCATTGGTCACTTCCTTGCATGCCACATCATAGATCCTAGAGATCTCGCCTTATTCATCAGCCGACCTCACACATGTGGACGCCATACTAGATGTTGGGAGTCTTATGACCCATTTTTTACTTCGAGGGTCTCTTTCCATGCTTTGTGGAGGTATCTTTGCTTGAGATATGGACTTGTTCATACCTTGGAAACATCTTTTGAGGATTTTTCATAATGATTAGAGGATTAGTCCACTTCTTGGGGTTCTTTTCACTTCATCCATGAGTTCGTTTCACCTTTGGAGACTAGACGTTGGCACTTTTCTTCCTTGGAGGACTTCTACACCATGGTTTGAGGTGTGTACCATGCATTTCAAGAGGAATGTTGAGCTGATTCACCAAGTCACCCTCTCTTTTATGGGATGGCCCTCTCTCTTGGAAGGTTTTATGTACATGTAGCATGTTTTACTCGTATCTTGTCTTAGTCTCCTTCATTACGTGGATGAAAAGTCACTTTTGTAGATATCCTAAGATAATTTTAGGGAGATTAGAAAATAATAAAGAATGAGAAGGATGTAGAAGTATCATCTAAAAACGAAGGATTTCCTCTCATTCCAATTTGTTATTGTTGTTGGATATCATTTGAGAAAACAATTTGTTGAAGATCTACCTATTGGAGGTTTTGGTGCTAATTCGTGGAGCTCTCTCTTTCTTGGTTTATTCTTGGTGCATCAAATATTTATTGTGATAGTTCAAGACTTCTACTAGCTTTCAAGATCAACCCAT
This sequence comes from Picea mariana, assembly GCA_032191745.1. Taxonomy (NCBI): domain Eukaryota; kingdom Viridiplantae; phylum Streptophyta; class Pinopsida; order Pinales; family Pinaceae; genus Picea; species Picea mariana. Next base: position 26,878 of record JASDQU010500612.1, on the reverse strand, counting down.
TAAAGGGTTACTATACCACTTGGAGAGAATACATTTTAAGGTTTGTTCCTTCATTCTTCTCTCGTTAGCTTGGGTAAGTGCTCAATCCTTTGCTTTTTTTTTCCTCTTGGTTCCTTGGCAAGGATTAAGTATTTTATTCAAGTTGTAGTTGATCTTGTTGGTGAAATTTTTGCCTTATGGAAACCCTTTTTGTAGAGCCTTGGTATTCATACCTTATCTTGATTAGACAATAGATTATTCTACCCTAGGGGTTCTAATATATTAACCCTTTTATCCCCATTTCCTAGGGATAAATATGGATATGATGTCTCAAGGACCTCAGGTTGCAGACATGGAGTACCAAGAGACAGATGGATGACAATGTCCACTTGCACAGATAGAGGCCCGCCTCACCACCACAAATCCCAGGTTCATCATGAGGGTATCCACCACAGTAGCTTGCTTCCAAAATACATTGGGTCTTTCTCCATGAGGTACAAGCCTGGTATCATGGTGAGTGTCATTTCAATACTTAAGGCATTTTAGTTTGTTGCATTTAAAACTGCTTTTGATTATTTAACATCTACTTGCAAATTATGCTCATTTCCCTGTTTCACCTTGGTGGTTGACATTTGCGCCCTAGTAAGTGGTCACCCTTAGGACAATTTTTCTATTGGGAGGTCCCATTGATAAGTCATCATACCATTCCCAACCATACTTGCGACTTTCCACACTTCATCCCCTCGTCTCCTTATCTTTTGGGATTTTCGGGTGTACTGACCCAAGAAGGGATTGTCCCTCATTTCATGGGAAGAAGGGGTTGAAGGCCCAGAGGGAATGTAGCTGGAAAAATTTTAAATCCATATTATGAACCTTCCATATGCTCTCCCAAAGAGGTATTGAGAACGATGAAATGCTTCTCTTAAAAAATCAAAGACCTACAAAAAGAAATTCACATTAGATAAATGTCCCACTCGTTGAGGTGTGTACTCGCATGCAGTGTCCCTTTCTTTCCATGCATATGGCACTCTGTGTACCTCTAGCTTCAATTGACTCTATGGTACTCCCCCCCAAGATAATTGATTAACCCCTAGGGATTACCCAGTGTTTGGACCTTAATTAATTATTGGAAATAAATGGGCTTGGAAAAAGGATGCATTGAAAACGAAGGTGCAACATGCCCTCTACAAAGGCACCCATAACTTAGACACTATAATCCCTTGCATGTCATGAACCCCATGCCCAAGAGTCTTTCCCCTATTCATATCATCTCCTCCACATGACTTAGATAGGGGTTCCACTTGGGAAACACTCCTAAACTTAAGGTATGATTCACCCAATAGGTCGCTTTGTCAACCCTCCCTTACCTAAACTTGGAATATTGCATAGGGTCCTTGAGCACTTGTTTAGTTTGATGAAGTGTTTTTTGATGCACATGCTTAGCTGGCTCTTTTATTGATTTGATTTTCTTATCATGATCCAATTGACTTGAGATCCTTGGAGGGTGCATTCATTGTCTTTGTAGGACCTAGTTGGTGGACAGATTTGGAAGAAAAATCCTAGCTTGGGCTTCCTTGGGGTTTGAAGCCCATAGGATGGATACCATGGCCCACACACCGGACGATGATGGTAGACCTTGGAGGTCTGAGAGACACCTTGGAGGATCTATCCTAGCCTATTTCCAGCCCAATGTTTTTCTCTTGAGGCCAAAACATCACACTTGAGGAGCTTGACGTCACCCTAGGGCTAAGGTTTTGGGGGTGGAGGTTTTGACAATGGACACTTACCACGTTTTGATGGGAGAAGTCTTGGCTTGAAGGAGGAAACCCTAGCGCATGAAAGGTAGGCCCTAGAAGTCCCAATGACTTCTATTCTTTATTCCAACGACTTTAAAAAGGTGTTAAAACGTCACCGTAGAAGAGGGATGATGTCATATCAGGGTTTTTTATGTCCATTTTTTAAAGTTTAATTTGAATTTAAATGATGAGGGGAAAAGTAAGGGTAGTTTACCCCTTACTTTTTGGTTACCCTAAAATTAAGTGGACAAACACTTTTAGGAGGGTTTGTATAAATAGAGATTAAACTCTTGTCATTTTATCATAGCTCTCCCATTGTAAGAAGACTACTTGCTTGAAATTTGCGCCCTACTTGGGAAATTTTATCTATATCTCTTGCTACTATCTCTTGTAATGGTTTGTCTTGGCTATTGGATGAATAATTAAGGCACCATATTTCTTGGAGGTTATTTCTTTCTTCTATGGTGGATTTTTCTTGGTTAAAAGGAGTTTATCTTGTTAATGCTTGGACTAGGTAAGGAATCTCTCTTGTTATTGTTTCTTTTCTTGGTTTCAAGGTTAATTTGTTAATCTTTTGGGGAGTATAATGGCATACAACCCCACTAAGGCCATCATAATTGCTTTGGAATAATTTGTTGTACAAAGGAATACTAGGAGAAGTAAAATGGTTTACACCCTCCTGGGTTTTTCCTAGCTAGTCTTGCTTGCCTTGGGGAGTAAAAAAGCTTACACCCCCAAGGAAGTAGCACGGCTAGATCTTTCATATTTAAGACTCCATAACCTAATAGTTAAAGGAACTAATTTCTTGCATTGGAGAAATAAAATCATTGCATTGGGATATGTAGAATCACGAGATATTGAAATTGTCTAAGCTGGGATCTTTTCTATATGTTTTAAGCTTGATAAAGCCTCTAAGGTGTCTAGATTGGTCAATTGGATTTTAAGCTATAGATAATAAAAATAAATAGCCATTAGGGCTGCAGAAAATCATCTTATATCTTGATTTTAAATTGCACTTTAACCGTGGAAATTTACTAGTAAACCTTTATTATCATTCTACTGCTAATTGGTGAACTTTTTGTCGGATTACTTACTTGTTTTGGTGGTTAAAACTTTCTGTTGTAGAAAATATTTTCTACATCCACTTGTTTGTTACAAACATACTCTGAAAATATCACAAAACATCCCTCTAAACCACTAAATCTTGTGCTAAAGTATTGGGGATTAATCTACATGTTTTATGCTTCATTTTCCAACAAATATTTGATGCTTGATGTGGTTGAATCTGCAGTAACTGGTTATTTTATTTGTCAATATATACTCTTTTTTACTTCTATATGTAGGGAGAGTAAGATCAACTTGTTTTTCCACTTAACTTTGAGCTTGTATACTTGTCTCTTCTTGTGTCTTGGGAAGGTACAACCATCTTTTGTAGGTACTCAATCACTTGAAAATCATAAAACAACAACACCGAGACTCGTTATCAAGCCATCCTCCACTTAGTAACTTGATTTATAGGAGCGTCACTTCCATAATCTCATTTTCCACCTCATTTCCCCCTAGGGTCACCCGGGATTCCCCCATTGTGTTTGATTTCTCCTTCACTAAAGCGAGGGGAGGGTTTATCTAAGGTGACAGTGGGTAGACTCTCCCACCATTATCGCCATCTTGTGGATTGGATTGGGATTTTCCCAACCTACAGTTTGTGCGATAACATTTTGGCGCCATTGCCGAGGAGGATTTTGAATCCTCTTTCATTCCATAACAACACTTTGGAATGCTTTGATACCAAATCCTTCACCCCGAGCTTGCCTGGTGACCCCACTAGAAGGAAATTACCCTTCCACCCTTGATAAGCTTGTCTTAAAGATCATTTGGTGACTCCATTATAGGACGTACCCGGAAAAATCCTATGCTCTTGTAAAATCCCTCAAGAATTTTAGGACTTATGTGGGATACAACAAGACTAAAGCTTGTGTCCCTTACCCCACCATAAAGGATGTCTTATCACAACAATATTGTCTTGGATCAAGGGGAAAATGGGTTTCACAGATACAAGAATACGACTTAGAGATCAAACCATCCAAGATAATCAAAGGCCAAGGGTTAGATAAAATGTTGACAGAAAGAAATCAGGAATCCATCGAGATGGGGGAAAGGGAATAAATTAACATTATGGTAAGCGAAATCGAGAATGATGAGTGGTACTCAGATATTATTTACTAATTGAAGAATCTTACTTGCCCTGATCATTTGGTGGATCATAAGAGGAGAGCCCTAAGGCTCAAGGCCATGAATTATTGCTTTACACAAGATGGTCTCAAATGGAGGAACCCTGATGGAGTAATCCTTAAGTGTGTGAATAAGGAAGAAGCAAACAAGTTAGTCACCAATTTTCACTCGAGGTATTGTGGAGGCCACTTTGCGGCTCGTAGTATTTCCCATAAGATCCTAAGGGTAGGGTATTATTGGCCCACTATTTTCTCTGACATGCATCGATACGTTAGATCATGCCAACCTTTTCAGTTCTTTATCAAGAAACAATGCCTCCCTGCCCTCTTAAACTAGTCATCATAGAAGTAACCTTTCAACAATGGGGACTGGATTTCATTGGAAAATTCAAGGAAAAATCTAGTAATGGCTACCAATGGGTTTTAACAGCCACAAAATACTTCACCAGATGGGTGTAAGCCATCCCAATGAAGAAGACAACAAAAGAGGTCGTGATGAAATTCCTTGAACAAAACATTATCACTATATTTGGTGTTTCGTCAAAGATAACCATGGATAATGCCAAGGATTTAGCTCAATGGCACTTAATGAGTTCTTCTTCAAATATGGAATTGTCTTGTCACACTCCTTGAATTATTATCCTCAAGAAAATGGACTAGAAGAGTCCAACAATAAGAATATTATGAATATTGTAAAGAAAATTGTTGGAGAGAACGAGAAAATTTGGGATAGCAAGATCAAGTATGCCTTGTGGGCAGACCGCACAACTACTAAGACCTCTACCGGAAAAACCTGTTGTGAATTGGTTTACGGGATAGAAGCGCGCCTACCTATGAATCTCAAGACTCCAACCTTGCAAGTATATCAACACTTCTCCATAGATAAAGAAGCATTGCAAGGGAAAATTGATCAACTCATAGATTTGGATGAAACTGAAAGAATGGCCTTTTATCAAATGGAAAGGAACCAAGAGAAAATAAAAGGGACATTTGACTGTAAAGAAAGCCAAAGTGATTTCAAGAAAGGAGACTAGGTCTTAGTGTGGGATAAAAGAAGAGAAAAACCTGGACTGCATCAAAAGTTTGATAGTCTATGATTAAGACCCTATAAGATAGAAGAGATATCTGGGTCAGATTCCTTTTATTTGTCCACAATAGAAGGGAGGAGGATGCCATTACCGGTAAATGGATCTCTCCTCAAACAATTTTTCCAAGGTAGTGTTGACCACCTATTTCAACTAGGGGTCAAAGTCATGTACCATGAAGCTGTGTACCATATGGTACAACATATTTTGAATATTTATGGCTTAGTCGAGCAAATGTTTCCCCTAGCATGTCTTTCTATGTAGTCAGAATGTCCACTCCTCTGCATGGGATAATAATGTAATAGGTCAACATGAGTCAATTTTTAGTTAGTTACCTAGGACTTTATCATTAGGGAAGTCCTTTCATCGAGTGTTTTTTTTCCTCGGGTAATTAATCTTGACTACGAGGAAATTATAATTATCCTTGAGTTTTTCACTCACAAAATCCTCCAAAGTGGTGAAAGGTGTTCTAATGATCGATACCAAGGGGTGCCTAAGGTTTAGGAAGGTTGTAAATGACCATGCTAGACATCTCCTAGAGTCTTGTGGAACTCCATTAAGTTTTGATAGGTTTTTTTTAATTATTAAAATTTTCCATTAATTGGAAATTTTGATTATTTTTTATGTAAAATGTAAAAATTTGGTCCTTGTGGATTTTGTATAGGGGTGTGAGTACTCAAATCAAATGGAATATGACCCCATACACCATTGGACCAAGTTTCAACTCAATTGGACAATTTTTTCTAGGTCTTTGTCCATGAGGAGTCCAAGTCAGTCAAAAGTCGACAAATAATTGGCTAAATTAAAAAAAGCCAAAAATTGTAAAAATGTCTAAAGTCATGAGAGAGAGTGGGGAAATGTTTCCTAACTTTTTTCCTAAGTTGGAAAAATGATTTTCCACTTAAAATACCCCCCCTTTCTAAACCAACAACTTAAAGTGAGTCTCCCTAGTGAAAAGTGCACCCCCCTTCCTCGTGAACTTAGGGAAAATAAAAATCAAAGTGAAAAAAGTGTCAAAACCCTAATTTCTCCCTTACTATAGCCTAAGCTCATGTTTGAAAAGTCAAAATGTATTTTTCCCCTTCACATATCACCCCTCAAACCCTAACTCACTACCAAAACCCTAAAAGTGTCTCTTCCTTGACTTTGTCTATCTCTCTTGGATGTGTGACACTTGTAATTCATCCAAGAGGGGTTTCTCCTCTCTCCCAAGTATAAAATAATTCCTACCCCTCCTCATTTCTCAGTGAAATTATACTATGCAAAAATCTCTCCCATCTCTTCCTCATTCTCTCCCCTTTCTCTCATGATTCTTGGTGCCATTTGACAAGTTCTTATTTGGTAATGAAATAATAGAAGCTTTGGAGGATATCTTGTGTTTCTTAGAGTATTCTAAAAGCCATTATTTTGTGGATATATGAGGTAATATTTCTGCCATTTTCTTTTTCATTTCCTTATTTTACATTTTGGCAGTTGGAGACACAAGCAAAGTATTTTTCTTAGGATAGATTAGTGGTAGTATTATCACTAATTTTTTGTGGGTTGTTTCTATGTTATTTGGAAAGTATTTTGAAAATTTATAGAACATTCTCACCTTCTTGTGTGTCTTGTAGCAAGGGTTTTCAAAATCTGCAAGTTGCCAAGGTTTTTGGAGGTGGATTTCAGATCTGGAAAACCAATTTTCAAGCCCATTATCGCACATTTTGTATTTGGAGTAAAGGATGGGTGAAAGGAAGTCAATCAGGTGAAACTGAGACTATCCTACCACTGTCACCTCAATAGGATAGCTCTTTCTGTTTAGGGTGGTAGGCCCATGGGAGACGTCCCCGGTGACTTGGGTTTTGAGAAGGCAAGGTTTAAAAGGGTAAGTAAACGTTTCTCCCTCAACAGTCACCACCAATCAGAAAGTCCGGCTAATCAGATAATAAAGATAAATAATAACCAAAAGTGTACCTGCCCGAGACAAAGCAACAAGAAAACTATACATGTGCAAGATCACTTGTTGGTTAGTACTTCATATAATCAAAGACTTTCCGATATAAAGCAATTGACTAATAATATTGATGAAGCAAATCAATGATGTAAACTAGCAATGATTACAATAAATCACTTCACAACAAATGCTAAAGAAGCTTCACAATGTGCAATCACGATTTATCATCAATCTCAAATACTAACATGAGAAAGCAACACTTTAGCCAATATTTCAATTGCTTCAAAGATTAAATGTTGCATGGATATGATTATAACACAAGTATATGATAGCAACATTAGGGTTAGTAAATGTTAGTCTAAGCTAGGGTTAGGAGTTAATGATTGTTGAAAGTATTTGGATGTGTGTGATCAAGGTACTCAAACATAGGAGGTCTTAGATCAATGAATTATTAGGGCAAATGGAGTCAAAACAGTTGCAAATGTTGAAGGGCCAAAATGATAGTGATAGGGATAAAGACAAGAGGGTTTGATGTTGAAGTGTTGCTAATCCAAGGCTTCAACAATAAAACCCTAGGGGAGACAACTCACTAAGTTGTAGTAGACCTAGGCCTTAGTGCGCCTTCCTCCTTCTCTAGCTCAAAAGACAGATTTAAACGGATAGCTTGAGTAATAAATGGTAGGGCTAAAGACAAGAGAGTTTGATGATGAAGTGTTGCTAAGGCAAGGATTCATCAATCAAACCCTGGGGAAAATGGCTCACTAAGGTGTAGAAACCCTAGGCCTTAGTGTGTTTTCYTCYTTCTTTAGCTCAAAGGGTAAAGTAAAAACAACTAGCTTGAAGAGTGAATGGTATAGTGTTTCTATGGCAAGGCTCTAACATTTATCTTCAGAAAAATAAATGGCTCTTAGAATAACTTAGTAGGGACATGAAACAAGGACACCAACATGTACTTGTCCCCTAGGGATTAATCCAACAAATTATAATAACAAAATGCAAGTAAAAAATACCATAACCATTCAATAAAGAAGTATTGCAGAAATTCACTTACATCCACCAAGCGTTTATCAAGCCAAACCCTAGTTGTAAAACTTCCACCAAGAAAATGTAGAAAATAGCCAAGAAAAACCTCCTTCGACAAGTGGGCATCAATATTTCAGCCAAAAATCCTAAAGGAGGGCGCAAATTTCAAACCTCACACAAGTGTGAGTGAAAGATGATGAAAATAAGAGAGTTTTTCTCTCTTACTTATACAATAGAAATGACCTTAATTAAATTTTAGGTCACCAAAAGGGTGACAAGGCCAAAATACATAATAATACAGTTTTACATTAAATGTCATAAATTAAACCATAATCAAGAAAAAGTAAAGACATCATGCCTTTCTAGGGTGATGTTATCTCGTTTTAGGGAAGCATTGGCCTCATGGAGCAAAACGTTATCCCTCCTTGGGCTTCTCCAAGCTGCCACACATGCCACAACTGCCACAACTACCTCCCAAAACATCCATAAATGTTGGAAGACATCATAGGCATCCTGGGTGACGTTAAGGGCCTTCCAAGGCCAACATCTAAGTGGAGAGGGCACAACCCCCTTGGGTAAGGCTCTGTCGGGCTGCCTCTAGTGGAACGTCATGCTCTTCTCTGGTGCAAACCCTCTTATCTGTCTCTGCCCCCTGCTGGGGTCTCAACATCCATCCGATTTTCTTCCAAACCCATGGACGTTCGAACTAATCATCTCCCCAAGTGTACCTGTCCAATATGGTACCTGTCCATCGAGTATGATCCTTCACATCAACAGATATGCCCTCCATGGGCTCATAAGTCTTAGGGATCATAGCAATGTCAATCACATCCAATCATCAATTTTATTAAAAATGTGCATAAAACCCCTTTTACCCAGTCAAGTGCTCAAATACATTACACAAATCTGCAAGCCAAGTTTGGAAGAAGTGACAGGGCATCCTATTGAGCCAATGCTCACTAGATGTGGGATGTTTCCAAGAGAGATCAAATCCAATTCATGTTAGTGGGTGAGGTGGTTAAGGGATGTCTAGACAAGGGGCGTAGTGATAGCAGGGAAATGCATGGATGACCTGTGGGTGCCTTTGTAGAGGGTGAGTTGCACCTGTCCTGGATGCAAGTGTTTCCAAGCCCATTCATTCCTTTTATTTTTTTATTCTTTATTGCCTTTTCTTTCAAGAAGCTAATCAGGGCACACTGCTCTGGCGTGGTGACCAGTGGTGGAAATGTTACCCACAAGCACTTTCACGGAAATGAGAAGGTTGGCTCGTGATGAGACCCCCTTTATCTTGGCTATGCCACCAAGAGCCACTACCCTGGCGTGGTAACCAAATTATAGTAGTTTCATACCATTAGATGCCCATGGACCTAATAGGCTATCTCATGATGACTAGGTCTTGTTTTATTATTTTTTATGGGTCCCTCTTGTTTCTTGCTGAGAAGCCTTTTACTACTTTCTCGGGGATCCCTGGGTGAAGCATCTCGAGGTTTTATTTTTAATATTTTATCTTTTTCTAGCTGCTTTTACCCTCTAGGCCTTTAGCCCCTTCTTCCCACAAGGTAATTTGCAAACCTTAAATAATTGGCCAACCCAATGCTCAGACCAATGTAATGGGATGGATGAGCAGGAGATAAGATGGAAAGTGGTAAGTATGATGGGAGCGGAAAATGACTTTTCATGAATCCCCCCTGTTGACTTCCTATTCATATAGGGGGTCAACTCATGTTCCATGAAGTATGCATCACCAGATGCAAGTATGTTGAAGACAGTATTGGTTCTACTTGGGCATTTGATGCTCCAGCACAAAATTTTGTAATCGAAATTTTTGCACCCCTGCATGGGTTGATAATGTAATAAGTCTGCATGGATCATAGTTAGGTCAGGTACCTTGGTATGTTTTCATTAGGAGAGTTCCTTTCACCGAGGGTTTTTTATCCACAGGTTGTCAATTGGGCTTTTCAGCCTGGTTGATTTCCCATGAGTTTTTCCCTCACACATGCAATAATTCCTCCAAAGTGGTGAACGAAGTTCTAATGATCTCATCCTTTGGTAGATATTGTTTAGGAATGATGTAAATGACCATTCCAGACAGTGTAGAAAGTTTCACGGAATTTCGTCGAGTCTAGATAGGTTTTTTTTTAATTAATTAAATTTAATTAATTTTCCAAAGGTTGGGATTTTAATTATTTAATTAATTAAATGTTTTTGAGAAAATATTGTAAAAAATGGGTTTTTGGGTTTTTGATAGGGGTATTTGTGCTCAAAATAAATGTAATAGCACCTCCTACACCCATATACCAAGTTTCATCTCAGTCGGACAAAGTTTGCTATGCATTTGTCCACCCGGAGTCAAAGTCAGTCAAAACAACAATTTTAATTGCTAAGTCATTTTTGTATTTTTTGTAAAAAAGAGTTAATGGGTTAGTTTGAAGGTGGAAAAGAGAAATATTAGACTTTACCTAACCCTCCCAACCTTTTTCAACCTATTCTAACCCCTTACCCACCTTCTACACTCAAAAATCATGGCCCCCTAGGGGGATTGCCGTTTTTCCTTGGTGGAGGTTGTTGTGACTTATTTGGGGCCCCCTCTCATAATTTATGACTCCCTTTGACCCCCACATCACCTCCTAGGATGATCCCACTCATTTTTTCTCATTAATCCCCCTCCATTCCTTCATTTTCACCCTTTTTTGCCCCCTCCAAGAGGAGTTACACCCCCCTCTTCTAGAAACTCCACAAATGATTTTTTAAAAATTATTTGAGACCTCTAACCTTCCTTGGCATCAATCCCAAGGCCTCCCACACCTCTTTTCTTGATCCCAACACCTCTTAAATTTTTATACACCCTAGATCTATCTTTCAAACCCTAGATGGTGTGCCCTAGCCTTGAGATCTACTCTTATGCTTGGTGGTGGACACTTGGCATTGATCCAAGATAGGTAGGTTTGCCTCTCCAAGTATAAATAGATCCCTCTCCTCACTCCCAACTCACCATTCTTTGAGCTAGTGTTACTATACTGGAATTTCACTTCACTCCCATTCTCTTGCTCTTGCCATTTTGCCATCTCACTCATTGTTCTTGAGAGTCTTGGAGCAACTTGTTGCTACAACACTCTCTTATTGGATCAATAAAACTTTGTAGGATTTGGAAACACCATAGAGTTTTCTTGTTGATTTCTACATATGAGGTGATATTGTGGGATTTGTTTTCATGTGGTTTGGTTGGATAGATCTTGAATTGAAGTATTTCATTTGGGTAGATTAGCATAGAGTATTCTTGCTGATTTATTTGTGGTGGGTAGCTAGATTGCTTTGAAGTATTTCAAGTAGTTAGTTTATCCATTTGCAATATCTATTCTTGGCTCACCATTTGTCTCAAGTTTTGTAGGTTCACTTCAAGGGATCATTGGGAAAGCCTTAAACCCGAGTCTTCCCTTGACTCCTACTCAAACTCCAAGTTTATGTGGTCTTATATTTCTGTTGCACTCCATTATCTATTTCAGTTTGCTAACCCTCTTAGATAGGTCACACATTTTCATATATTTTAATTTTGTACTTGGATCTTTCATGTGGAAAATTTCTGCATAAAAAACAGAAATTTTCCTTAACTTTGTGTGTGTTTTGCAGCATTTCCAGCAAGCTTTTGTTTGCTGGTTTTTGCAGGTTCTTACCAGAAACAAGGGGAAACGCTGCCCAAATTCTTCCTCAAGACTTCCCCAAGAACCCTCCTTGGTTGGGTAACGAATCTCTTACCTTTCCTCTTGTAAATTCCATTGTTTTTCTTCTATTTCATCATTATTTTGTACCATTTTAATCTAACAATACATTGCCTACACCTTGGGAGTGTGATTGGCCAAGCCAACCCCCCAAAATCGTTGGGCTAGTTTAGTCTTTTAATTTTCAGGAATTCTCTTTATTTCTTTACAACTCTCTTTGGCAAAAATTGGTAGGCTTGCCTCCACCTTGGCCATTGTAAGTGGTTTATTCTTTTGCTTTCTAAGTTTTGTTTAAAATTAATGTGCCTACACCTTGGGAGAGTAATCCCCAAAATCGTAAGGCTTAAAGGAAAAATATTCATGTGAATGATATAATTTACTTATATGTTCTAAAATATTCTAGAGATAGAACCTCACGCATATTGTTAATCTTAGTTCATTTGTGGTTATCTAAGTTTCATTTACATCCTTTATGTGTTCACATGTTATCTAAGTATTGGCATAAATAAACATAACACACATCTATTCTTAGTTGGCAATACATTTTGGGCAACTTATGACTTTCAACTTTTCATGCTTTTCCATTTAAGTTGCAAAGCTCTTCATGGACATGTGAATGGTGTATGGTATCATTTATCTTTTCAGCAAGCTTTCTTTCACTTGACATATCTTTCATAAGAAATAACACACATGGTTAAGTGATCTCATTTCATATGGTTAAATGATCTCATAACACACATGGTTAAGTGATCTCATTTTGCTATAGTTGTTGACAAGTTGTTCTTGTCATTTACTTGTTTTTTATTTCAAGTTTTATCTTCACATGTGGCTAAGTAAATGAGTAACATGTATCTTGCAACTTTCCATTGATGTTTTGATGTGTTTATGGTTATCACTTTTACATTTTGCAAACACATTCATAACAACAACTTAATTTTCGGTTTTGGGATAAAAACTAAAATTTTGGACACCTAAAACACTCATAAAATCAACCTAACACACCTAAAGACCCACCCGGGGGTCATAATAATATTTTAGACACTTAGGATAGCTTTATTCATCCATCTCCACCATCTAAAACGAGTTTGAGAAAAACAACGGAAGGAAGTGGCGGGGGACCGTCCCGTGATTCTTAAGGGGATCCTTTCCGGGAAGTACTATTAATGTTAGGGCTGACCTGGGAAGCTAGGGTGGGCCTCGTTGCCTTACTATCTTGAGCACCCGACAGTCATTTGGCCAAGGGAGGAGGAAGCTTAAAGCACCAACATAGTTTAGGGGGAGGGAATAAAATTTATCTAACTTTTAAGAAACCCCTTAAACATATAGTTGCATAGACAATCTTTGTGTGTTGGGGGGTTTTAGATGTATGTGTAGGAACACACATTGATAATAATTTCATGTTTTTTATCCTTATTGCAACTACATGGTTTATGTTTCATGTTTATATGAGCATATGAGTTATATATTGTTATATCTTGCATCATTGCTTTTATGGTGTGATTCAAGAAGGAGTTGAGTATCCCACTTGGGGAAGCATCACCTTCTTGAGTCTTGAGTGCTTTTATGGTTGCCATTGAAAGCAGTCCAATAGAGTAAGTGTTATTGGGGCATGCTTGGCTCATGTGTTGATCTCATTTTGATTTTCTTGTACCTTTGTATCTTTTTGTATATTGTGTAATCATTGTAACATTCTTTAATTATTTTGTAAGTAATTGTAATCTCTAATTTGGTTTGGGGTAGTTTCAACTTATTTTAATTATAATACTTTTGTAATTGAACCACCCCTAAACGTAGTTGACCCCATTTCCCAACATTAGGCACTAGTCTTAGTTGACTTAGGGAAATGGTTGATTATCATATAGATAGACTTGCACTTTGCATTTGTTGCCTTAGCATCTTAGGCTAGTTCCCCCCCTTAGCCTATAACCAATTAAAACCAACTCCTAAAACATAAACGTTTAATCCAATCTAGTAATTAGGGTCTACCCCCCTTGGCTTCCCTAGGAGTAAGCCTAGAAGGAAGAGGTTCCAGTCAAGGTGACAGTGTGGACTGAGCACCTAGTTATTGTGCCTCCAAGGACACA